>JAKSZP010004507.1:0-58016 GCA_022478985.1 Massospora cicadina
ATAAAAAACAGTATTGATGAGAACAGCGTTTAGTAAAACAGATAGCACTAATATATTTTTCATCTGGTATATAGTTTAAGTAGTAAACTATCATCAACTTTCCATTGTTCCTTTCTTCTCAAGGATATTATTGCTGTGTGCAATAATTGGGAGACTCTTAGAGAAAGGAGTAAAGATCTGAATGGGGATCTAGAGAAGAAGGAGAAACAATTGTTGATTGCTGCTAACTGTGTGTTGGACCAAAGAGACTGTCATCAGGGAATCTCAGATAAGATCAGGTTGGACAGAATGAGGGAACAAATCCCTAGGTCACGACATCTCAAGTATTTTATCAGAAATACTGACCAAGTGTTGGGCCAAAATACAAGAATTCCACTCAACTGCGGATAATAGTCATCATACTATTAGCAACCAATAATCTAATATACTATACAACGCGGACAAAGTGCATAAGAAACTGAACCTGTGCATTAATAAGTTTACTGGAATGTTTGCTGATAATAACCCTTCAGTAAATTTTTTACTGGGGCCCATCTATCTACTATATCCCAGACCTGGACCTTGATCATGCTGATATCAATGTACGTACACTCAGAATAGTAAGTTCAGTGTATTTATTTAGTGTACGACAAGCTTGTTGGCCTGAACCAGGTAGGACTGTAATCCTCTACAGAATAGGAGGCTAGTCCTTTTTAGTTATACAAGGGGAATATTTACGTTAACACCTTCTAACTTTGCATATCTTTAGAAGCAACTGGAAAGTTTTACTGCTCCAGCTGCTGTATGTAAGGCTTTGATACTACTTCAGCTGCCTGGACTATAATTCTTTGGCGTGAGCAGGTGGAGACTGCTAGTATGTCATCAGTGATAACAGATTAAATGGTTTAGTGAGTCTAGGAGTCAAGATTGAAGCTAGGGATATGTTGGTATCTAGCGGAAGTAGAATATTTCCTTTCTACTTCACTCTTTCTTTCCCAGCTCTTTGGTATCTGTCACTTCCATGTGATGCACCTTGTGTTTGGGGCCTCTGGCGTTGCACTGATTAGCATAGTGCCCTTTTACCCCGCACTAGTGTCTCATGCTATGGCGGATGTCAGTTCTTCCAGGCCTTGTGGTAGTCAGGAATTTCTCTTTGGTGTCCTGATGGAGGTGGTGCTTTAGTTTTCTCAAAAAATTGCCGGACCTCTTATTAGTGCGTCAAAGGTCTGAGTGCAGTGGAAGAGATAGTTAATTATCTGTTATACATTATATTCATCATTAGCATTGGAAGAATGACTAGGTACAGCTCTTTGCATGGTTCACAAGAGTCCCATAAGGAAAATGCACTTTATAGTGTAAATATCTTTGCACCATATAGCACCTGATCCTTTTTGTTAGAAACAATCAGCAGACTCTAGGATATGTTCGTTCCTATTTAAGAAATATAGATGAGGGTAATCTTCCTGGTTGCCATCATATTTGCTCCATCCTATTTTTTTATGTTAATGGTCTTCATATTCTGTTAAGAAACTAGTTTCGCTGATCTTGACATTATTACCTCCTAATTCTCTGGATCCAACGAGTCTTATTAGTGTTGCCATTTTAGCCTTGTCACTTGCGCCGTCCATCATAATCCAAATATCGACAAGAAGATGTGTATGTTCCCTTTTTTTGTAAAAATTTGACAACTTAATGAGGTTAACCCTGAAACTTCTAGCATCCTCAGATTCTCACGTGAGGCTTTGCAGCGTGGGTGGTAAGTCAGCTCCGCTGGATCCTAAACCAAAGTTTAAGCAAGCTGAGGAGAATGAGCCAGTGAATGGCGTGGGAAAACTGATGTTTTGTCAAAGTTTTCTGTGACAGTTGGAGTGGAACATGGGAACTTTATGGAATAGTGGTTTGAGTTAATCTTTCAGGAGTGTTCATGGAAGGCAGACCCACTGGAGTATTTCATTCTGAGAATTCCCCATCACTTTCAGATTCTAAGTCTGTCAGGCTGTATTTGTGAGCTCCAGGGAAAATTTCTTTCAATTTTCTAAAAGGAGGGCTGGTGGGATTTTTGCCCACCTTTTCAGCCTCTTATATTACCATGGATCGCTAGGGGATAATTCCCTATGGCAAGTAAATTGAATATTGGTTGACCCTTATTTCAGGATAATAATGTTTTGTAGATTTTAGGTAATTTGCAAGGTTTGGATCCATTAGGGATCAATCAGGTTTCATCACCAATTGATTGGAAAATTAAGGAACAAGTTACGAGGCAAATGATGCTGCCTGCAACTATTGAATTGATCAGTTGGTTTGCAACCTTCCATAATGGGTAATAAGTCCCATTACCTAAGAAGGTTGCTTGTTAAAATATGGTTAGTTTGCTGGGATAGAGTGAGAAACGTTAGGGACACATTTTCTGACTCTGTCCATTTTAGGTCTCAAGGATGTCTGACAAAGGAATACTAACCAGATGAAGAACCATCACTGGTGAGACATCAAAGAGAAGTTCAATGGCAACGGCTGCCGTTTCATGGCTGAGGCACCAACTGAGGGTTGCGCACCAAATTCCCTGTATAAACTCCCCTGATAATTCACATAAATAAAGAGACATAAGTTGGTAGAATTCATTATTGTGTTACGTTCTATTCATCTCTAAGAGGTTAGTGCTGTGTGCTTTAATTAGGGGCTTTTTTGCTGAATAAAGAGTAAGGATCAAGGATCCTTAGAAGAGAATCTGAGCTTAGATGGGAATTGCTGCCAACTTTGTGTCACAAGAGGAAAGGCATAAACTTAGGGATCTGAGCGTGGAGTAAGTTAAGCGGATAAGGGATAAGTCCCTACTGCTTACATCAAGAGTATTTTGTGGAGAAGTATAGGTTGAGCGTTGGACCAGAATGGATCAGATATTAAACTACAGATAATAGTCTTCATACTATTATTAATAACTATCAACTACTATCAGACAATGAAAAATTGTTCACATATCAAAACTGTGCAGTTAACCTCCTGGGAACAATCAATTGGTGAATAACCCAGGATTTTAACAAGGGCACATCAGGAATTTTCAGAGTTTTTTTGTCTCATACCAGAACTAGTATAATTTACCAGAAAGGTATTGCGCTTATCCTATAGTAATTACTCAACCTCTGATAATTTTAGTTTTTTATGGTGAGTCAGGCTTTCAGAGAGATTTTTCCATGTTGAGGTGTGTGACTCACAGGCACTGGGCCTTGAATTCTTTGTCCACCTATTTAATTTCTCCATAAAGGCAGTTGAAAAACTGTATGGTGTTGTCCAGATGCTTGTCAAAGGTGCAGATCCTGGTATGACTGGCATTGGTACTATGATTGAGGCCTTGAATCTGATCGTGGTGATTATTCATTGCTCCTTAAAGGCGGAAAGAATCCAGTCCGGCTCCTCAACTAACTGCCAGATGTTGCGACCAGTTTGGGCATGGACCTCCTAATTATCAGTCTCCGCAGAAGCATTTCATTCTACCTCAGCCTTTAGGAATTTTTCAACCTGGATGCATTGAAGGGTCATGTCAGCTATTCATTGAGATGACGCCACACGCTGGTCTAGCACCTTGCCAATGATGCGGGCTATATTGGCACTCAATTAGTCTGCAAGTTTGTCTAATTAGTGGTGGAGTTTACTGTATTTGGTTAATTTGTGTAATATGACTGCATGAATTTCTTGAAAGGTGCCTTTCAATCAATCTGCTAGTAGCTAGTTGTCACAGTGTTGAGTTTTCATAAACTCAACTAATCCACTGACCTCAATATGATGATGAGTGAGGATCAGCATGGCTTAATTGATTAAAGATATATATACTGAACGATCATTTTGATTATTTGCGCCTGAGTAGCGAGCTTCTTGATCATAATGGACATTAACATCTCCCAGAATAAATGATAGTTTGCATTTAGATATTCTTGGTTTATGTAGCTTCTGAACATCCCCAAGTGTGCTTCATTGATAGCTTCAGCGTGAAGATGGTATCTGTGGAGAAGCCATCCCATGACCTCCTCAACGTGTTTGGTGGGTACGCTGGACATCCACTCTACCAACTGGGAGGTCAGCAGTCTTACAGGAACGAGCTAATAGTGGGGCATTAACTCCTCAAAAACTGCTGAGGTAGAAGTGGTTATGGGCTCTCCTGTGTTTATGGGTTGAAGGAGATACTTATAACTAAAGCTAATAGCAAAATGGTTGAGATCTTGATTCATGATAGTTAATTACTTGACTTCTTCTATGGTGTCATCAAAAGTGCCCCAATAGTTAGCACCAGAATGTTGCAATCAGAATTGAAACTGGGGCAAGATAGGCACAGGTATAATTGCACTACAATAGGCAACATCTGTGTGAAGACAGCGTACCTCCAAATAAACAATATGCTTGATAAAAATATAAGCTTTTATAGAAGGTAAATTTCACAAATCCTCTTAGTCTCAAAAGGTACTTCCATCATGAAAATATGTCATTGTTGGTATTTACCAAAATTTGCATCAACATGTTATCCCTTTCAATGCAAGGCTAGCCCAATTTATACCTTAGCCTCTAGTTAGTCAGCTTTCATCTCATCTCCCAGATCTTCAAGAGTTTTCTCATTAAGGTCCGCTAATAGCCTTTGGATTAAGCTCTCATAAATCTGATGGTCATCTGTTTAATAATGGGTACACCTTGGGATGGTCTGTTAAACATAGTAGCACCTTGATGGTATGAGTCAACCGGAGATGCTTGAGACAAACTTGACTTAATGATTCTGGTAATATGCAATAAATGGGAATGGAACCAGTAAAGGGACTGAACATCTAGTCAATGAGTAGATAAGTCTTGATATTCAGAAATTAGTATCATGCAAGTAGTATTAAGAAAATGAAGCTTAGATTTGGGTCAAAAATTGCTAATGACTTATCTGACAGCAGATCAACTGGAATTAGTCTACCAAAGGATACAGATAGCAGGACAAGGGTAAAGGCGAGGTCTATAGGCTATTAGGTAATAGAGCTGGTGGCAATATCCTATGGTTATTCAAACCCAAATCTCAACAAGGTGCAAACTTTAATCTCTTCAAAAGTGAGAATGTGATAAAATTTATTTGAGCACCAGTTCCAGTAATGATGATACTCTAATTTTATGAAAGTTAATTTTCACTTTTGTAGTGTTTTTTATATTAGTCATGCCTGCGGTATAAATAGTTTTTAATGACTTAAAGGAACGTCCTAACTCCTCAGGAAGTGAGGACTCTTTACAAGCCATAGGCGATTCGTGGGCTTAAATTGCAATCTTTCTTAAACGTGGTTTTCACAAGATTCTTTCCATCCATGATACTTTCAACGATATGATTGAGCATAGAAGCTTATGCCATGTAAGACTGCTTTGTAGGCCTAAAACTTCTTGGTTAGGTCTTGTGCAGGTATGCAAAGCCCCCTCACTTAAAGCTCTGATGACATATGATACTTAATTAGCTCAAGAACAAGTCTCCTCTTCATAAATCATTTTTATGTGATGCACAATTTACTGATCCTGATACATCTCTTTTTTCTTCTATATTTTCTCCTTTAGCTTAGATCAACTAACCAGTAGTGCTACTCTTGCTCACATTTTCTGCATTTGAGCTCGGCGGAATTTGAGTATTTCCATTTAAATGGGCGGTAAGACTTCTCCTTAGGCTTATTATATTGGCTTTGAGCAATGTAAACAGCCTTCTGATTAGGGAGTCGTTGCTAATCGTTCTACCATCTTGACTCAAGCTTATATGGATTTTAATGTCAATTGAGGCCTCTGCAATGGCATTCAGAGATTTAGAAGATTTCATTGCCAAGGTCATGTGCATTAGGAGTTGTAGGTGTGATTTTAGCTGACTAATAAAGATAGTCTTTGAAGTGACTTTATATAAGGAATAAGTCATACAAAACTTTTGTTTTGAGGTATATCAGTTTGCATATTCCACAATTGATTCTAACTTTCTCATTTTCTAAGATGTGCAATTTTTGGTTCATACTTTAAATGCTCTATGCTTTTCCCAACTTAGCAATAAGAATCTCTTTGACTTTGGCTAAGTGTGATGGGGTGTTGTGTAGCTTCAAGCACCTCTTGTGCATCTTGGTTCATACATCCCTGTACAGGAGCTCTTTCTATTTGTCGCTGGGTTTTTTCCATGCTGTTTTTGTATAGTTGAAAACCCAGCCATAGTTCTATCGCCAGGAGTGAACTTAGTCTTGAAGTATGGGTGTAGATTGGGATTTTCTTTAGATTTAATCTGAGGTGATGGTGTACCACCATTGCTAGTGAATTGATACTGGTAATGCGTTTTACAAAAGTTGGTAATGGTCTGAGGTGTGGAAGACATCTCACTTGCATGTTATCCACATCCTGCTCCAAGCAATCCAAGTGTTAATTAGGTTTTTCAGCTTATTAAGAATTGATTTTAGGCTCTTTGTGGTTTTGTTGTTCTAACTTTAAGAACTTAACCTTCTCTCTCACTTGAGTCAAATCCAGTTCCCTTGCTTTTTCATGTTCTTGTGATAATATGATACTTCTTAGCTCAACAAATGATCCACTAATTTCTTCAATTTGTTGATTTTTCTGCGCATACTCTTTAGGTATAATTTTTTAGAAATTTCTTCTCAATGGTACAATTCCATGGTATCATAATAGAACTCTTCATAGTTGCTTAATGATATTCCTCTAGAGTGCACCAGTTAATTTTCAAAGTGGGCCGCTTTCTCAAGGTGTTCTTATTTAAGGGGATGAGCCACTTGAAAAACTCATTTGTTCATAAGGTGCGTCATCAGGTGAGTTGGAGGGTTTGGTTTTCTCTATTTTAGAAATTTTTCTCATGGTTCCATCTGTGTCCAAACTTGTTGAAGCCTTAGAATTATATGTGTTAGACTGCTCCTGGGAACACCAGAACTCTCTTAACCTTTGCAGACAACAAGAAGGATAAGTCTTAAACTTATAGCAATAATAACTATGTTTCTCATTACTACCATATAATTGACAATTATAAAGGCAAATTCTGTGAAAGACAATATTTTATTAATATAAATAAAAAGTATATATAGCGCATAGGAAGTTTGGGGTGCATAAAGTAGGACTTGACTTGTATCAAATCAAGTATTAATCATAAGCCAATTGTGCATCTGCTGCTTGGTTTCAGGGATAATAGTTTCAAAACATTGATCCTTTAGAATCCTCTATTCTTTTTTATTATATCGAGCTCTGGACTGTTTGTAGATGTGTGGTGCTTCTCTGATTGATCCTGTCGTTCTTGTGACCCTTGTGACTCTGGCGGCTGTATGGTTGCATCAATAGTATTTATTGATAGAGATTGCAAGAATGATTTGCTTCCCATTTTGGTAATATTTACATTAGTCAGCTTTATATGAATGGGGAAAATCCTCAGATGGGGGTTTGTTATTCTCCCCAATAACAGTCAAACTTTAGGGTATAAAAAGGGTGTTCTTCCAAAAAGTTGTTTGTGAACTCATGCGCATAGTCGTCTGGACTTGTATATATATATGTATACCCTCTGACGTCATTCTCAAAACTGTCATATTACCTTAGTGAATATGGGGTATATAAAAGCCTCTTTCGTCATAAATATAGACTCTTGAAGCCTATAAATGGGTATTAGTTTTTATGAATCTTTTTAATCGCTGTTCATGTCAGTCAGGACTCAATCTATGTTCAGACCAGCTAGATCATCAGTACTGTTATTAGCTATAAATAAATGGGGATTTTTTGGAGGTTTTTTTAAGGATCAAGTGATTAGCCCCATAATTGAGCGCTTTTCAACAATCTCCTCTAAAGCTTGAGCTTATCAGAAAGCCCAAAAGAGGAGGCTCAAGTGGCCCTCAAATTAAATCAGCTATAGAGGCTAGTATACTTGTAACCTAAAAAGTTTTTAAGCTTCCCCTCTCTCAGCGTGACAGTTCTCTTGACTGTCACCAAAGTCCAAAATGTTCTCAAAGCTGAAAATTAATGGATACTTCGAAAATTAAGAGGATGGAGGACATATAGACAAATAATGTGTTAGAAGGCGTCAATATCTATAGGGCGTGTGGAAACATGGTGCCTCAGGGACCTTTGTGGCCCCATAGGATCAGTATCTTTTACTGCCTTCCAGATCAATCGCCTGGGTTGGCGCCCCCATTGTACTTCTTCGTCCTCATGACCGTGGCAGTGAGGGTACCACCTCTTGAGATTTGGGAAGCGGGAACAAGATTCCTGAAGGTGTTTCAATTGATGCTTGTACGCGATATGCTTCCTGACAAAATCTAGTTTTGGTGCCTTCAGGATAAGGTTTCATTTACACTGGTTTAAGAGTTTATTAGTTGAGGCTCAATTTGGTAGTAGGAATTTTGGCTTTCTCGCCATCTTGAATCCCAAAAACGCCCCCCTCAAGAGCCTTTTGGAAGGGAGTATAAGGCCGGAGAACTGGTCATGCACTCAATTCACCACTGTCCGCTAATTGATGCTGGCAATGAACTACTTGGAGTTTACTTTGTGAATGATCTTATAAGATACATACTAAATAACGTTGAGCTTATTCTGTCAACCTCCAGGTTGATGGTGATATAAGAAAATGAGGTTACTAATTGAAAAAGTGGGTAAGGAGGGGTGATGACATTAAATCAAGATGTCCCCCTTCCAGTGTGGTGACAATGCCTTGTGTGGCTAGGACTTGAAGCTGGACAATCTAATCAGCTAGGGCCCTCATGGTTAGATCAGTGTTTTCAGGAGTGTAGGTTTCAAGAAAAGGCTGAAAGCTACTTGGGAGCTGAGGAGCACGTCTGTATAGAGCTTTAAAGGTGGACATTTTAATGACTCGGTTGTAGCTTATTTGGTATGCAAGCAAAGCGCTGGGTAAAGTAGTAAATCCAGCAAGAAGAGATGGAGGTGGCCATCTTCCATAAAATAGAGACAAGGGTTCTGTTAGTGCATCCCACCACCCTGTTGGCTGATATGTTGTAAGAGATGGTGAAATTTTGGTTAGTGACAAAATTGCGACGTAATTATTGTAATACCTGTGAGGTCTCATTTACCCCATTGTCCAAAAGCAAAGTTTGTGGGCATCTGTTGGGAAATCTATATGACTGGATGATAAGCCTAGATAACTAATGGCAGATCATTGGTTATCCGTCGAGATTAGGTCTAAATAATTATTATCAATCAATCCAAGATGAGTTGATGCAAGAAAGTTGACCTCAGCAAATAAAAGAAATTCCTCCAGAGCTTCAATGATGAGGCAAAACCCCCAAAAAGTAATGAATATGAAGTAACTAAGCTGAAGGGTCAAAACTGACCAGAAAGAACAAAGATATGAGTGAGTTGTGAAGAGAAGGAAGAGGGTCAGTTGATTAGAAGAAAGAGAGTGATGACTAAGGAAAGAGAGGAGTTATCAATAGAAGCTACATATCATATAAAATAGTAATCAAGTTTTGTTGCCAAAACAATTTCTTCATATTTTTATTACATTTATTTTAAATTTTAAATTTATTGTGGGGAAGGCCGACCATGGGACGGACACTTCCGAATATGACTCAGATGAGACAAAACTTAGTACCAGGGGAGGCACCCCAGAGAAGCGATGCTATCTCTTGTTGCCAGCGGGAACGCCACTTATGGGAAGGGGGAGGGAACGTTTGTAGGGGACGTAGCCACTATTGAGCACGTGTGGAGGAAGGGGTCTGATTTGATGAACCAGATTGGGAACCAGGAGGAGACCAGCTGTCGGCGACGCAGTGAGAGATATCCAAACATCCATGCTTGAAAGTGATCCACCAAATGAGACCGGAATCTGTGGACAGCTTCAGGGAGGGTTGGGATGGATCCAGCGATGGCATCCAAGACAATCGTGTGGATAGTCCACATGGCGATTGCAACCACCAGAGCACGGAGGGAGGGTGGAGGGGGGAGGCCATTAATGAAGCAAACGTATCTCTTGACAGACTGAAGGGATTTGTTTGATCCTGGCCTAGCAGACGTTGGACTTCGCGCCATATTACTTTAGAGGTGGGGCACTTCTCCAGGCGGTGAAACAGCGTTCCATACTGGCCACACATGACACAGGATGAGTGTAAAGCATTAGAGCGCTCGGCTGTACGATACACCCGCCTCAGGCAGCGCCACACATGGGAGCGGACTTGAGGCTGCAACAGAGGATGGTGTGCGTATTTCCAGATAGTCTTTTGGGTCTCAGTGGAATAAGGGATGTCCATCATGTCCAGGTAGTCCACCCTGGATAGGACTTGGGGTCGAATGGGGATCACGCCATCATGGCTGGGTAGCTTCTGTACCTCTTGTGTGAACTGAGGAGAGGGGCGGCCTCTTCAGGTTGTATGTGCACTAATACAAATTCTCCACTCTGCGCTTCGCATGGAGAGTAGGATTCGTTTGTAGTGGGTTTTGGTCCCGTGAGGACCTGTGGCCGATGTGTGTGATGCGAGGTATTTCATCAGGGAGTGGGGGTTTGATGGATTGTTGAGGCCCAAGGCTCAGGAGAAGTTGGAGTGGGCCGCGCGGGACCAGTGTTGGGATGGGAGTGTAGGAGCAGTGACGGCCGCAATCCAGGTGCCCAGGATCTTGGCAGCATGGGCTTTGAAGTCAAATAGGCCCATGCCACCATGATGATGAGGGCCAAACATGACCTCTAGCCGTACTGGTGGAGGGCGGCCTGACCATAGCCATCCTTGCAGCAAAGCATACAGGGATTTGAAGAAGCTTGGGGAGAAGGGGATGGCGTGGGCTCCGAACCAGACTTTGGATAGGAGCATAGAGTTGGCAAGAACAACCCTGCCAGTGAGGGTAGTAGGGTGGGCTCTGAGAGAGGCGATTCACTTCGTCACGTTGTCCAGTATATGGCAATCCATTACTGCTGACGCGTATCCACCTGCCTCCATCCACACGCCCAGATGGCGTACCGGTCTTAGGGTAGGTCGTGGCACAAAGGGGAGCACCAGTGGAGCGGTGTGTTTTGAGTTAGTAAGGCGTGGACGTGGGCGAGCAGATGGGCCAGGTTGGGAACTACTTGCTGGGGCCCAGCAGTTCTGAAACTGACCAAGGAGGATGATTTCAGTTTTGGAAGTGTTTAGTGCTGCGTTACTTACCTTTGAATACTCCTGGATGAGAGCTTCAAGCGCGCGTGCATCTTGATTATTAGACACCCCAACCACACAATCATCTGCAAACGCCATCATCTTGACTGGGGCTTGGCCTGGCACATGGACCCCAGTGAGGTGGGCATTCACATTTCGCAGTAGTGGGTCAAGGCTGAAGTTGTATAAGAGTGGGCTGAGGGGGTCCCCTTGTCGCAAGCCCCTTTGAGGACGGACTACTTCCGTTAGGAAACCTGGGCCGTGCACTGCCATTGTTGCAGATTCCGTGAGCAGCATCACCCAGTTAATGAAGCGGGGAGGTAGGCGGAATTGTTGGAGGCAGGCCCTAAGGTATTCCCAGTTTACTATATCATAGGCCTTTTGTTGGTCCAAGAATACAAGTGCCCCAGAGGCTGTGGACTGACACACATTAGCCACAGAGTGCACGTTATCCCAAATCCACCTTCTGGGGATGAAACCAAATTGTTCTGGGGAGATGGTGGCAGATGCTACAGTCCCTAAACGGTTAGCCATGATTTTGGTTAAAATTTTGGTGTCTGTGTTTGTTAGAGAAATGGGGCGCCAGTTGGCTAAGTCTAGCCTATCCCCTTTTCTTGAAGAGTGTGACCGTAAAGGCCTCATGTCCTCCCTGTAGGAGGCGCATTTCCAACAGGCTTTGGTTGAGTGAGGCTAGCAGCAATGGGGATATATATTTAAAAGATTTTTTGTAGAACTCATATGGAATGCCATCTGGGCCTGGGTATTTTCAGTTTGGTGCACCATGAATGGTAGTCCATAATTCGTTCGGAGTAATTAAATTCATTATTTCCAGGTATCAGAAAATGGTGCAGATATGAGCTCAGTCGAGAAATTCCACCATTTTGGCCAGCTGAATTGGTTTGGCTCGGTATAACTTGGAGTATATCTTTGCATTTCAATTGCCACTTCAGCCAGTGTGTCCACAATAGAATTATCCGATCTTTGCACCTGTGTGCAGGCCATGCTCTGGCATGGTGCAAAAAATTTTTTGAAGAAGTATGCGGTGCACTTGTCACCTTTAGTGATGCGTGTGGCCCTGTATTGGACACAAACCCGATGTTTGTGTTGCCTTTCAAGTACGTTGAGGTGGGTGACTGCCTCCACCCACTTCTGGCCCCATGCAGGGCTATATCCTGAGGCTGGAATGTTGGACTCCAAGTGGGCCAATTCTGCCAGCGCGCGCAATATAACCGCCTTTGTGGCTTGTGAGCATCTGGATGAGAGATGGCGATAGTGGCGGATGGTGTCTTCTTTGAAAGTTGCCCATGTGGAAATGGGGTCCACACAAAACGGTGCAACAAATGATTTTGCCAAAGTTGCCTCTTCCACCCATGTGGAAAATCCTGGCGATGCGAGCTTTGGGGGGCGGATTTTGCACCAATGTGGGGCCTTTGCGACTGTGACGGGTAAGTGGTATGTTATCGAGACCAGTCAGTGGTCGGAGAATTCCATTTTCATTGTTTTGAAGTGGGAGATGTGGGGTTGGAATTTCGCCAGTGCTAGAATAAGGTCAATGCGGGTCATGGACCTTAATTGGCCATTGTGGACGTGGGGACGCGTCATGTTTTCGAGCAGTGGGGCATGTCATGGCAGCGCATCCATTAACCCAAGGGTGGCTTTTAGAATGCATAGTTTTACATGACCCTGTGGGGCGTGGGGTGAGGGCAGCCACCGGTCCATTGGTGAGGTTAGCCAACAGTTCATGTCACCAATTAGGAAAGAATCAGGGGGTAGCGGGAGGGATTTGACCAATGAGAAAAATTCCTGACGCTCATGTGCACCATTTGGGGCGTAAATGTTGACGATTGTGTGTGCAACATTGGCCCATGAGAAGGTGACAACGAGCACTCGGCCATTTAGGAATGTTTCTGAAGATGTAAATTTGAAAAAATTGTTTTTCCAAATTAGCACTCCACAGTGCTTTGACCAAAAGGATAGGGATGGTAGGAGCATTGTTTTCCAAGCATCCTCGGAACCTCATGGAAAGTGGGACTCCTGGATGGCCAGGATATCCATGGGTAAATTGTTTTGTAAAAAACTCAGTTTCTAACCCAGGATGGGGAGGCCTTGAGTCCGGCGATATTCAGCGTCCCTAGAGTGAAGGTTTCCCCCATCGCACCTTAGGTGCGAGGGGTGGGCCCCTGGGCCCACCAGCCTCTTCCAGGTCCCCACGGGCTTTCACAGCAGTGCGGGTATTAGCAGCAACGCTATTGGGGTTTTTGTTAATTTTTGTGGAAAGAGTCACATTGGCTTTGGCCTTCACTTTTTGTTTTCCCGACGTCAGACGAATTTTTTGTGGTGTGGATAAGTTCGGTGCACCATCAAGTGGGGCAAAAAAAATTTTTCGGTTGGGATAGGTCCCAAGTCAGTTTTGACTGGGGCTTATGTACAGCAATTGGGTGAGATCAAATCTCCCATCGGATCCTCGGATTGAGTGGCCTGTTTGGCATGGGCCTCCCAATCTGATTGGGTGATGGATTCTTGGTTGCTTCCACCACAAAGTCTCCATGTCCTCCTGGCGTTGTGAGTGTGGGATGGTGGTGGTGGCCTTAGCCGCTTCCTTGGCCGCGGTCCTATGGGCCTGCTTGGCCTTCTTCCACTCCTGCGGGGAGATGGGTTTTACCAATAGGTAGCAGCCTTGTGCTCCCCGGGAAAGCCTCCTTGGTGCTTGCGGTTGGTTCGTAGTGCGCCTCTCCGCTGGCCATAGCCACTGAGGGGTGATCTTGGAATGTGACGCCCTCTTTGATGGGGCATGCATGCGCCTTATGGCCGAATGCATCACAGTGGGTGCAAATGGGGGACATGCTGTCCACGGTTACCCGGAATGGGTGGGTGGTGTGCCCTGCGATGTCAATAAAGGTGGAGTGCAGGATCTGGGTTAGGTCCTTCACAATCTCCTCGGTTGGGGTCAGAACTGCAATGGCTTTGCTGGTGCACAGGTGTGGCATCAGCGTGAAACGTTGCATTTTGAAAGATTGTATTTTGCTGTATATGGCGAGACCATCTTTCAGGTGTTGCTCCAAAATATCACGTTTTACTGTAGTAGGCAAAAAGTCAAACGTGAGGAAAATTTGGTTTGATTTTGTCCATCTGGTGCATTTAGTTTCGACGACCCGTTGCCCTTCGGGGAGGTCGACCACTATGTGCACTGCTGCAGCCTCGTCTGCTGCTATTTTGCTTTCAAAACCTATGTCCAGCCAACCATGCAACATGGAGTGAGGTGCAACGTACACCGCAGTCGGGAAAATTTTGTGTACATCTTCACAAAATTTTTCCCATAGGACCATTTTTTGGATGTCCAGATACACATGGACTCCAAATTCCACCGACGAAAGTGGCTGGGAATGTGGCGTGTTGATTTACTGGTTGCATTGTGATTGCCACGCGAGTATCTCTGGGGGAAATTGTGACCGCTGGTTTTTTTAGATTTTTTTCTATTCCGCCAGATTCTCCGGGGCGTTTTTTAATGTTAGAGGCCGCGGGCCTTCCGCCTTCTCCTCTTGCCTTGCTTGCCCAAATGCTCCCAGACATGGGCGCAGACTAATCCCCTCTATGAAATTATCAAACTAGATTTAGTCTTAATTGAATGGGTTTCAAAAGTGTTTGCAACGAGAAAGAAAAGTATTTTTATTACATTTATTAAACTCATACCAGGGACTGAAGATCTCCATATTGTCTGTCCATTGATAAGTGGGATCAACCCTGTCCAAAACCCTTTGGCATATCTCTAATATATCGCCAAATTATAACAACATCCATGCTAGGCTGGCTCTCATCACTTTCGCTGAGCATCAACTTGCTCAATACGTTGAGGTGATGGACACCACTGGCCTCATAAATGAAGGAAACTTACAACTATACCTCCTTATGCCCCATGTCGCTGATGCTCCCACCCTGATGCTGTCTGCCATGGTCTGCCAGCTAAAGCGGGTGCCAGACAAAAGTTTTCTCAAAGCTTCCTCACCATTTGATATGGCTTCCTAGGCTGTTAACTTAAGGGCTATATTTAAAATTTTTTTTATCTACTATAATCCCCTTGTTTGTCTCAATTGCAAATAAAAATGCATGTTGGCTCCCCTTTTGGGTTGGGCACCACTAGTGCTAAAAAAATAATGGCAACCATGCTGAATGAAAGTGGATTGAATAAGGAGAGAGATGTGGCTTTTGCAGTGGCAGCGGGGACCAAAATTCTTCAACCCATCTGGTTAGATGATCCATGGATAGGAGGATATCTTTATGGCTGTGCAGTCCAGTGGGGAGAGGGCCTATCACATCAATGCTAATGACATTAAAGGGTACCATTGGGGAAACAACTGAGTTTTTGGTATCAAGGACTTGCCTGGTCTTGGTATTGGCAAGTCTGTAAGGAGAGTGTCTATAACTCTCCTGTTCCCAGAGTGGTAATGCTTGGTGCATAGGGCCAACGCCAGGGAACCAGCCGTTAGTAAAAAAGGTACTAGAGCCCAGCAGAGGGTGCTGAAGCAATAATAACTTAAGTAGAAAAACACGATCATATTAAGAAATAACCAACCAAGAGCAATACAGTGAACAGGGAAGAAAAAGGGGTAAGTGTCCCAGGTTAGAGGGAACCTGGGCAGCCCAATGGTGCTTGAGGGGATAACCTAACCATATTCCAAATGAAATGGTAAATGTAGTGCGAGACTTCCTCAAAGAGGTCCATGCACAGGATCATTTGAGATAACATAAGTAAGAACTGGAAAAACGGGAAAGGTTTATTGTGAGAAGTCGACCAACAAGGAATGTTGGTCACAAAAATCAAATTTAATTTTCCTTGGGGTAATTTGGGGTCTACCAAAGTGGTCCAAAGCACCAATTCGCCAATAGGCAAACACTCCCATCACAATTGGTAGGGTACACCAAAACTGACTTCACTCGAGTAATTGATTGAAGTTGTATCTGACCTGAATGCATAATTTCGTAAATGACAGTTTTCAAAACCCCATTTTTTAATTAACCGAATTGAGCCATCCTCATTAATTTAATATACTGTCTGTTTTAACGCCTGGGATGACGCAAGGGGCTGGGCATTAGGCACCTCACTAGTACCAACCTGGGCATATTTGGCTTGTACCCAGCATTGGTCTACTATTTGCTTGAGATCAGGGAGGGCCTGAAGATTCACCTTCTGGGCCTTCTGCCGCCCAGCCTTATCCTTTGGTTAGTGCTCACTATCATGTCATTTAACCATGACATTACCTTCTCCTCCTGATGGGGCTCAACCCCCTCCATGGGCTTGCGCTAGGGAAAAGTTCTTGTGATCCAGGGCCAACTTCATTGCGGCAATGGTTGGTTTGGTTTGAGAGCCAGCAGCCTGGCGGAAACGCTTATGGAAGGCTTCAATCAGATCTTGGGCATGCACACAGTCGCACGCTAGGACCCCACTGTTCTCTGCAGCGTCAAAACCCTTCCAAGATACCAGGTACTCAAGTGTTCTTTTAACTTGGCGAGAGGCTACTATTTTCTCCACTTCCCACTCTGGCGCCCCATCCACGAGATAGGCCTCATGAGTCTCTGGTGGGGGCCCTCAAACAACGTCAATTTGCTCTCATAAAAGACAGAGAAGATCTGAAATGAAGAGGGAAGATCTGGCTGGTATGAGGCATGGCCCACCTTTCTAACAACGCGGTAAGGGCCAATCCTCTTTTGTCCCAGCTTCTTGCATGGCTGCTTGATGGGGATGTTATGAGCATCAAGCATCACGAGATCCCCTTCCTTATACACTGGACCCACTTGGCTCTTACCATCAGCATTCTCCTTATACACTTGCATTGCCGCCTCCAAACTTATGGAAACCCCCTGGTGGACCTTCTTGATATTCTTAGCAAAGTCCACCACCGCTTCAACCTTAGATCCACAGATGGGCTCCATGTTAAAGGCGGGGTTAAAGCCATGGTTGACGAAAAAGGAGTATAACTGATCAAAGAGTGCAAAGTGTTGTTGTAACTAAATTGGGCCATAGGAAGGCAAGAAGCTCAATCTGAATGATCCGCGGCGGTGTAACACCGTAGAAACTGTTCCAAGCACTGGTTCACTCGTTCAGTCTGCCCATCTGATTGGGGGTGATAGGCAGTTGAACGGCAGTGGCGAATCTGAAGAGTCTTACACAACTCTTCTCAAAAGATGGATGTAATCTAGGGTCCCCCACTCACTAATAATTTCTTGAGGAACCCCATGGAGCGCAAACACATGAGTGACGAAGATCCTAGCCATCTCAGCCACGGTTATTGTCATTCTGCAAGGAATAAAGTGGGCTAACTTCATCAAACGGTCCACCACCATCATGATGGCATCATAACCATCAGAGGCAGGTAACTCCACAATGAAATCAACCAATAAGTAAGTCCAGGGCCCATCAGCCTCTTGGACTGGTACCAACAACCCCGCTAAAGTTTGATGATTGGGTTTCATTTGATTGCAGATCAGGCACTCTTTACAATACCGCCCCATCCGGCAGGCAAGACCTTCCAATTGTAGGTGCGACGTATCAACTCCAAGGTCTTTGATTTCCCAGGATGACCAATGGTGATACCATCATGATGATCCCAGATGCTTTCCAGGCGCAGTGGTCCAGCAGGAGAGATAAAATCTTACCTGGTGGAATCATCAACTGGGTATTATGAACCTCTACCTCCTTGGGATCAGGAGCTAAAGCAGGGTTGCGGCTTAAAGCATCCATTAAACCATTATCCTTGCCCTTGGTGAACTCGTAAGAGAAAGTAAATTGGGCAAGGGTGTCATGGAAACGGCAGAAGAAGTTTAGACTGGCCTGCCAGTTGGGATGCGTGAACACCTAAAAAGCTATCCAGAATGCCAGAGGCATTGCCAACCGTACAATTTAATATGGAGCCAGGAAATGTGATACCACAAAATGGTGATGCAACAACAGGGTAAGGAGTATCCCAACAACAAACCACACTGAACCCATTTCCAACTCAGTGGTTTTAACTACATGAGGTGGGATTACTGGGATAGTTTTGACGAGATTCTTGGCTTGAGAGGCCAACTCATTGGGGGCGATAGGGAGATGGATTCTCTCTTTCCATTGTTGTACATAAGGCCATAAGATCCCCATGTATTGTTGTCAGAAATTCATAAGAGTGGGTTATAAAACCAAAAGTGTTGGACTTGCTGGGCCCAATCAGTGATAGAGAGAGCCATGGTGACCAAAAGAATTGGTAAAGCCCACCTGGAATGCGGGGCGATGGACCACCAGGGAAATGCCATCTGGGATGCGGTCAGAACAGAAAATAAAAAAATTTGATTTTTTTGGCAAAAATTTATTTGGAAAGGAAAGTAAGAAAATTGACCAACAATTTTCTCAGTGCCATGCAACTGATTAAATAGTGGTTGATTGGGTAGTGACAGGATGGGGTCAGGACCCACAAATTTGACCTAACCAGCAAATTGTTTGGGAATGGGCGGGTTTATTCTTTGGGAACCAACATTTCAAAATTCAGTGGCGGGCTGAGTCTCTGTCAGTTCAACCTCAAACATCCAAACCAGGGCTTGACTACATTTCTGACAGTTAGCATGATGGCGTTTGGCCTGATGGGCGATGGGAATCCCCCAAGGCCATCCCATATAGGGATGGGTCCATTTGGTTGGGAACAGGTTTGGGATGGCCAACCCACCTGCGCTCAGTCATTTAACCGTTCATTTGGTCAACAGCAGCACATCAGGCGCAATGATTAAATTACTATCCGAGGGCTTCAAACCCTCATTGATGGCACCCAATATTTGTTCAACTGGTTTAGTGATTGAATTGGAACTGTCAGGCGATCCGGCTGATATCTCATTCTTCATGCTTTTACAGCCATTCAAATTTTGGGCATCAGCCAGATTGCCAGACCAAATTAGATCCGACCAATTTCAATTTGGTAATCTTAGCACAGATTTCACTAATTCCCGCAACAGTTCTGCCAAGGTAAGTGTGGGTATTGGGGGTGGGATCCAAAGCGGACGAGCTGTTACCCATCGCTCATCTACTACGTGAGCGAGATTACCCTGAGTGATGAGAGGTACCGCCATCCTCTTTAGTGTCTTTTTATTTGGGAATGGGAAGATGACCCGATTGAGAGCCAAAGGATGTTCCCCAAGACTTACATTACCCTTTCCTTTTTCCAAAGGAATGGCACCCCCACTGGGAAACTGCACCAGAGCCACATTCTTGTGTGCTTTAGGTAGCTTGATAGCCATAATTTTCACAATTTTCTGAGGAGGGTGGGGAGCCTCAGGGTGGGATGCGTGGAAGGCTTCAACCAGGGCCATGCAATTCGCGCAATCGCGCGCCTTGACCCAACTATTTTGTAGGCTGGGTATCCTTTCCAGGCCATGAGATATTGGACTGAACGTCGCGACTTGCGAGATGCCAGGATAGCCTCTACCTCAGCTTCTTCCTCATTATTGATGACGATCAGTTCCAGGTCCATGGGAATTACACCCTTGAAGGGTGACAATTGGGAAACATGGAAAACTGGGTGCTGCTTCCAATGCGCGGGAAGCTTCAGGTGGAACGCCCCATTACCCAATACTTCCTCCACTAAGTGAGGACCTGAACGCTTACTGGTGAACTTATGGGAAGGGGTTTGAATTTGCAAATGATGGGTATCAAGCATGACGTAGGAACCCACCATAAAGTCATGACCCAGAAGGCGCTTACAGTCTGCAAATTGCTTATAGTCATTGATGGCTTTGGTGAGGTGTTCCCGCACTAAGGCTTGAGTTGATCAAATATGGGTAGCATGATCTGCGGCAGCTTGAACCTCAGGTCACAAGCATGCCCCGACTGAAAATGATGGGTTATAACCCAACGTTGCTTCATATGGTGAAAACCCCATGGATGCGTGGATCCCATTATTGTATGCAAATTGAGCGAGAGGCAAGTCACCAGCCCAAGTATCCTGCGCTGCTGTAGCATAGCAACGCAGGTACTGTTTGAGGACTTGGTTAACCTGCTCAGTCTGACCATCAGACTGGGGGTGATATGCTGTGGATTGACAGGGGGTTATCTTCAGGATTGATAGGAGTTCACTCCAAAAGCGTGCAGTAAACTGAGTACCCCAGTCACTAACAATTTCCTGGGGAAGACTGAACATCAAAAACACATGTCATACAAAAAGATGGGCAGTTTCTTCTGACATAATCACAGAAGTGCAAGGGATAAAAAGGAAAATTTTGTAAAGCGATCCACCACTACCATCACCGCTGTGAACCCATTAGAACAGGGGAGATTGATGATAAAATCTATGGACACTGAGGTCCATGGACCTTCCGCCTGCTGTAAAGGGTGTAGGAGGCCATTCTTACTGGAGCAATCTGACTTGGCCCTAGTGCAAGTAACACAATTGGCGATCCAAGCTGGGACCTCTTTGGTCAGTCCTGCCCAATTGAAGGTTTGCTTGATCAGATCGATGCATTTCTTGTTACTGGGATGTCCAACTGTGGGGGGATCATGGTGTGTGTGGAATACTTTCAGGTGGAAGGAGGGGGGAACCCAAACATGAGAATGGAAGTAAATGAGTCCCTCTTCTAAGGAGTATAGGGAGTGTTTGGGACTCGAGTGAGCCAACTGCTTGACCAACTCCACGCCCTCAGGGCAGGCCGTTTGACTGGCTAACACCTGGGCCAATAATGGATCATCAGGAGACAACGCGGTGGAGGAAACAATGGAGGGAATGATTGACAGAATCTGAGTGGCAGGGATCATGGTAATGAGATCCACTTCCTCAGGTTCCAAGGGACAGTGAGCAGGGCTATGGCTTAGGAAATTGGGAAGGACATTGAGCGCACCTTTGACAAATTCATATTTGAAGTTAAAACTGCACAGGTCCCAATAGGTTCAGGCCTGCCAGTGCGCCAATTTTTGGGGTTTGCGGAAATACAAGAGAGCCTGGTGATCCATGCAAACTGTTAGCTCATGATGAGCACCTTGTAACAGGTATCACCAATGAGTTAAAGCCCATGCAACAGCAGCCAGTTCCTTGTCATAAATGGCCCAAGACTGCTCCATAGTAGTGAATTTTTGGGAAAAATAAGCGACCAGATGTTCAAGACCATTGTGGTCCTGAAGCAGCACCGCGCCCACTGCTACTGATGAAGCATCACATGTGATGATATACAGTTTGGTGGGATCAGCATGTTTCAAAATGGGAGGAGACATGAACACCTCCTTGATTGATTCAAACGCCTGCTGGCATTTGGGGGTCCAACAAAATGGTACATTTTTTCCAGTGAGGGGATGGAGTGGAGCGGCCAACTGGGAAAGTGCGGGGGAAAATTTTTTTCAAAAAAATGATAGTTCCCAAGAAACTCTGAAGTTGCTTCTGTGTAGTCAGAGTTGGCCATTCTCAGATCACATCTAATTTGTTGGGAGGGATAGCGACACCTTCTTTGAGAACCAGGTTTCTGAGAAATGTGACCTCTTCCTTATAAAACTCGCACTTGGAAGCTTTGAGGAACAGCCCTGCTTTATGCAAAGCGACCACCACTGCTTCCAAGTCAATAGCATGTTGTTTGGGAGTTGGGGAATGAACTAGGATATCATCAATGTATGCAATAGCACAAGAGAACCGGAGATCCCCTAACGCGTTGTCAATCATTTGTTGAAATGTAGCAGGAGCATTTTTCAACCCAAAGGGCATTATGCGAAATTGAAAAATGCCTCGCCTCATTCAGATTGCGGTCAACCATTCCTGTCCTTCCATCACCCAAATTTGGTTGAAAGCGTTCACCAGATCCAGTTTCAAAAACACACGGGATTTGGCAATTGCCTGACTGATTGTCTGCTCTAAAGGCAATGGGTAGGGATCTGTAACTGTTATTTTGTTCAAGTGACCATAATCCACACAAGGATGGAGTGATCCATCCAATTTTCTTGCAAAGACAATAGGGGAGGCGATGGGTGAGGTTTCTTTGAACAACCAACCTTTTTTTAACATATCGTCCAACCAGGTATTGAGTGCAACCTCTTCCTCCGCTGTATGAGGATACAACGGGCAGTTGATGTTCACCAACTCCACAGTTGTCCAAAATCCACAATCATACCTAGTATGTTTTGGCAGACGATCCGCTTTTTCCATGTCGAAGATTCTCCAATATTGCATTAAGCTTTCAGGAAAATTGGCCAGAATGCCCGCGGAAGTAACTAAGGTAGTGATAGAGCTGGTCCCTTGTATTTTTTGAGGGTGTTGATCAAAGGGAACTCTCCCTCTGAATCATCATTGGTAAATGACAACGTATTAGACTCTAAATGAATCTTCACATGTTGTCAACGCCACCATCCCACACCCAAGATCACCGGGAATACCAAGTTCAGCATGGCCAAAAAATGATCGCAGAAGTTATATTGGTGGATTGAGAAGTGTATCGGCTGGCGAATGACATATGAAGACTGGTAAGCAGATGAGGCCACCATTACTGAGGAGCCCACATCCATTTCCAGTTTTAATTGCTGTGCCAACTCAACACTCATGAAGTTCCCCGCTGCTCCAGTATCCACCAGAGCTTTGAAGGAGACATGATGCGGACCAATACTGATTTTCATAGGGACAAGGAAATAAGCAGAATTCTGTTTATTGGGAGATTCGGCCAACTCATGGACAACTGAAGAAATAATGGGTATGTCAGGACCAGGATCAGGGTTCTTAGCTGGGGCGAAAATTGGAAGTATGAGTGCGGGAGAAATCATTTGTTCTGTCTGGGCTTAAACAGAATCATTAATAGTTAACTCTGGAAATGCCAACTCAGACTTGGGGGTTATGGCAGGGTTGGGACCCACATCAACTACTATTTTGGTGTCAGGCGCATCATCTACATCTTTGTTAGGAAAACCTATCATAAAGTTCCCCTTCTGATATGGGGAAACGTGACGAGGTAACGCTTTGATAGTAGTTGCGGTGGCACATATTTGATCTACTGATTCCTGGATGGTAGACCAGACCATGTGATGAGCGGAAACTGAATCCAAGCTCACTCTAAAGACTGCCTGAAGCATATTGATAGATAGGCCTGATGCGGGAGCCAGCTCACAAAAGGTAGAAATCAGAGAAGCCAAACTAGGGGCTTCAGCCATGGTTAGGAGCAGTCTGAATAAGTGGTCTGATTGGGACACAAGGGGTTTTAAAGCGGCTGATACAACAGCCATCAGGGGGATGGAGTCTCCTTCTTGTGAGGAAGAATGCAAAAGACTTCTCACCCAACGGCGGGCATCTCCATCCATGGCATCTAACAACGCGAGACCTTGTTGGGCATGAGATATTGCAGAAGCGTTACTGAGTGTGATTGTTGTCCACATTTGTACTTTGGCGAGAGCGTTGAGAACCTGATTGGTGATCTCTTGGGAGGGGATACTTGATCCTTTTCCCAGGATGGAGGAAGTAAGAGAAGATGCAGTCTGCACATCTTGGGTGGCTTGAAGAAGGTTTCCCAAAATAGAGTGGATGCTTCTCCCAAAGTCAGAAAGTGACCAAACGAACAACAAACAACACACAACTGATTGTACGTTCATCTGGTAGAGGGTAACCACTGCGGCGCCCAATTCAAAAACCAAGGTGGAAGTGGCTGGAAGTAATGGTTGGTCGATTATGTCATGGAAATGGCAGAAGAAGTTTAGACTGGCCTGCCAGTCAGGATGCGTGAACACCCAAAAAGCAAGCCAGAATGCCAGAGGCATTGCCAACCATATGACTTGATATGGAGCCAGGAAATGTGATACCACGAAGTGGTGATGCAACAACAGGGTAAGGAGTATCCCAAAGACAAACCACACTGAACCCATTTCCAACTCAGTGGTTTTAACTGCATGAGGTGGGATTACTGGGATAGTTTTGATGAATTCTTGGCTTGAGAGGCCAAACCATTGGGGCAATAGAGAGATGGATTCTCTCTCTTTCTATCGTTGTACATAGGGCCATAAGATCCCCATATATCGTTGTCAGAAATTCATAAGAGTGGGGCTGTAAAACCAAAAATTTTGGACTTGATGGGCCCAATAAGTGATAGAGAGAGCCATGGTGACCATAAGAATTGGTAAAGCCCACCCGGAATGCGGGGTGATGGACTACCAGGGAAATGCCATCTGGGATGTGGTTGGAATGCAAAATAAAAAAATTTGATTTTTTTGGCAAAAATTTATTTGGAAAGGAAAGTAAGAAAATTGACCAACAATTTTCTCAGTGCCATGCAACTGATTAAATATTGGTTGATTGGGTTTTGACAGGATGGGGTCAGGGTCCACAAATTTGACCTATCCAGCAAATTGTTTGGGAATGGGCGGGTTTATTCTTTGGGAACCAACATTTCAAAATTCAGTGGCGGGCCGAGTCTCTGTTGGTTCAACCTCAAACATCCAAACCAGGGCTTGACTACATTTCTGACAGTTAGCATGATGGCGTTTGGCCTGATGGGCGACGGGAATCCCCCAGGGCCATCCCATATAGGGATGGGACCATTTGGTTGGGAACAGGTTTGGGACGGCCAACCCACCTGCGCTCAGTTGTTTAACCGTTATTTGGTCAACAGCAGCACATCAGGCGCAATGATTAAATTACTATCCGAGGGCTTTGAACCCTCATTGATGGCGCCCAATATTTGTTCAACTGGTTTAGTGATTATATTGGAACCATCAGGTGATCTGGCCAATATCTCATTCTTCATGCTTTTAAAGCCATTCAATTTTTGGCCATCAGCCAGATTGCCAAGCCAAATTAGATCCAACCATTTCAATTAGGTAATCTCGGCACAGATTTCACTAATTCCCTGCAACAGTTCTGCTGAGGTAATTGTGGGTATTGGGGGTGTGATCCAAAGTGGACGAGCTGTTACCCATCGCTCATCTACTACGTGAGCGAGATTGCCCTGAGTGATGAGAGGTACTGCCATCCTCTTTGGTGTCTTTTTATTTGGGAATGGAAAGATGACCCGATTGAGAGGCAAAGGACATTCCCTGAGACTTACAAAGGGACTCATACCATCGGGTCTGCCATGGGGTTAGGACATGAGGGGCATGGTAGTACAGCAAGGCACGGTGATCTGTACATGCATGAAAGGTTGGGAGGAGCCATGCAAATGGTGACGCCAATAATTCAGCGCCTCTACCACTTCTAGTAACTCTTTGTCATAAATGACGTAATTTAACTCAGGCAGATACATTTTCCTAGATATATACCCCCATATGCTCTATCCCATCTTTGCATACTTGTAACAAGGCAGCCGCTATGGCGAATTTAGAGGCATCAGTAGACACAATGAACACTTTTGAAGGCTCAACATGGCAAAGGACAGACGTGGACAACAGGATGCACTTCATTGCTTGGAAAGCATCCTCAAAAACGGGGTACCACTGGAGAACTTTTGCACTGCTAGACTTATATAAGGGTGCTGCCACCTCGTAAAGATTGGGCGTGAACTTCTTGAGGAATTTACACGTCCTTTAAAAGCTCCTCAATTCCTTGACTGAGGTGGGGGTGGGCCACTCACTAATAGCCTTATCCTTGTCTGGAGTTATCATGTGTCCTTGGTCAAACATGACGTTGCCCAGAAAAGTGACCTGGGACTTTATAAATTCACACTTGTTAATCTTCAGCGTAAGTTTGGCTGCCTTCAACCTCTCTACCACTTGCCAAAGGTGTACTGCATGGGACCCATGATCAGGGGAAAACACCAGGATATAATCCATGTAAGCAACCGCACATACCCCTAACAAGTCTCCCAAAGCTGCATCAATGCACCGTTGAAAGATAGCAGGGGCATTCTTAAGCCCAAAGGGCATGACCCAAAACTGGAAAATCCCTTTCCTGGTTTGGAAGGCGGTTAACCACTCTTGTCCCTTTTTAATCCAAATCTGATTGAACGCATTGAGGCAGTCCATCTTGGAAAAGACCTTACCCTTCTCCAAATAGCGCGCAATCTGAGAATCCATAGGGATGGGATGTAGATCTGGTACAGTGACGTTGTTGAGGTTACCATAGTCAACACATGGGTGTAGAATACCATCAGCCTTCTCAACAAAGAGAAGTGGAAGAAAACAGGAGAGGTACGCTGAGAAATCGCGCCTTTGACTAACTACTCCTTCACCCACACATCTAACGCCTCTTCCTCCCAGACGGTCAATGTGTAAATGGAAGAAGAAATACGCCCCAAATACACAGTGAGCTTGAACTCACAATTGAACTCTGAGTGATTAGGTAGCGCGTTTTCAGAAGCGGAATCAAAGGAAGATCCCAAACCTTTTAAACAAGAAGTTAGGGGAACCTCCACGGTGGGCTTCAGCATAGAAGCAAGGCTAAGAGTGTGAAGATGGGGCCAGTGGGGCAATTAGACCTTAGCGTTATCCTCCAACAAAGGAATAACTAATGTGCGACCATTCTTTAATGTTAGGGAAAGGGTATTCTCTCTCAGGTTGGTTTTAACGTCAAACTTCGGCCACCATTCCACACCCTTAATGATAGGGTACAAAAGGTTTTAGATAGCTTGGAAGTGATCAGACAAGTGGTACTTGCTAACCTGATAGTCCACTGTCCCAATGATCTTCAGAGTGGGAATACCTTGGGAAGCCCCTCCTTTAACCATACTACCTGGCAAGTAACTCAGTCCAAGGTAGTCGGCTAGGCACTGGTCCATAAAGTTTTAAGAGGCGCAATATCCACCAAAATAGTGAGCTGAGTTTCCCTAAAGGGGAGGAAAGGATAGCAGTCAGTAGAAAATACCAAGAATGATCTTTATTTATAGCAGACAGCGCCAGAACATCACCAACAAACTCATCATCTGGCATTAACATGTCACCCTGCTATGTTTTAGAGTCTAATAATGGAGAGGGATATCTGGCCATTATTACTACTGAGGCCACATAACCCACCATGTCTTCAGTAGGGGCATAAACATTGTATTATTGCAAGAGCAGCTCTTTTTCAACTTCTTGAGTGCTGCGAATCATGGAAGAGGTCAAATGGGATTATCTGGGTAATTTGGTACACAGGAATAGGTTCCATATCTGAGCCATGAGGGTGTAAATATGTTTCAGAGGCATGCATAGTGTTTTCATTATAAAACGCGTTTTTAGACGCAAACGACTCCTATTCCCATAACAGCAATGGAATGCCCAACGTTATCCAAGGCCAACACCCCAAGCCCATCTGCGCCAATTCCGCCGGCATTTTCTGGATGTGTGTTGAAGTAAAACCCATTTATTTAAATTGAATTTGGTAATTTGGCGGAAAGTTGGGAGATCATGACTTTCAGACCCAGAAGCATCCATATCCACCAGGTACAAGCAAGAAGGGTGGGTACTTTCCAGATGGAGGCATTCATAATAACGCCGAGATGATCCATCCTTCAGGAAAAAGAGGAAAAAGCGGTGCAGCTGACCACAGCCAAAGCCCACAGCCGGCGCCCACCATTTACGCTTTGGAAAAGTCCCACACAGAAAAAGTTTGTGCACATAAGATAAAAAGGTTGGGCAACTAATGTAAGGATAGTGTCTATAACTATCCTGTTCCCAGCGTGGTAGTGCTTGGTGCACAAGTCCTTCGCCAGGGAACCAGCCGTTAGTACAAACAGTACTAGAGCCCAGCAGAGGGTGCTGGAGCAATAATAACTTAAGTAGAGAAATGTGATCATAATAAGAAATAAAACCAAAAGTGATGCGGTGCACAGGGAAGAAAGGGGTAAGTGTCCCAGGTTGGAGGGAACCTGGGTGACCTAATGGTGCATGAGGGGATAGCCTAATCATATTCCAAATGGAATGGTAATATAGTGTGAGACCTCCTCAAAGAGGTCCGCGCACAGGATCATTTGAGATAACATAAGTAAAAATGGGAAAAATGGGAAAGGTTTATTGTAAAAAGTCGACCAACAAGGAACGTTGGTCACAAAAATCAAGTTCAAGCTCTGTCGGAGTAATTCAGGGTCTGCTGAAGCAGTTGTAAGCACCAATTTGCCAATAGGCAAACACTCTCATCCAAATTGGTAGAATACACCAAAGCTGACTTCACTTTAGTAATCAATTGAAGTTGTATCTGAACCAAGCGCATAATTTTGTAAATGGACTGGGTTTTGAAACCTCATTCCTCAATCAACCAAATTCAGCCATCCTTGTTAATTGAATAGACCGTCCGTTTTAACGCCTTGGCTGACGCAAGGGGCTGGGCGTTAGGCACCTCACTAGTACCAACCTTAGCATATTTGGCTTGTACCAGCATTGGTATACTGTGTGCTTGAGGTCAGGGAGGACCTGAAGCTTCACCTTCTGGGCCACTTGCCGCCCAGCCTTATCCTAGGGTTGGTGCCCACTGTCATGTCAATTAACCATGACAAAGTCATACAGGCCTCCAGAACCTCTTGGATGGTTTCCACTATTCAATCCAGTAACATTGTGACTTCAACCAATTTTGGGTCTTCTTAACTGCTCCATGTCTCACAGTAGTATGGCCCTCTAGGATAACATCAGTTTGGGAAGAAGGGCGGACATAAGGGAGCCATTTTTATTGACCTTCTTTTATATCATTCCACCCTTGATATGAGTATCCAGGTCATCTTTTAGAGCTCAGCTTGGAGGTCAGGAATTTCCAACTTCCCATGTCCAGGTCAACCAATAAGATCATACAGTCAGTGAGCCTCAAGGGTCAAAGCAGCCAGCACCAGCATCTAAGAGAGGACTAGGCGTTTTGGTGGATTGTGCCTACATGATGAATAATAGTAAAATCATAACTTTGCTTTCTTAAGGATTATTTGGCTAAACGGCCATCTGGGTCCTTCGTCTGCTGGAGCCACTGGAGCTAAGAATGATTAGTGAAAATGGTAAAGTGGGTTTTAAAGAGATATGGCTGAAAAGTTTGATTGCTAGCAAGACATCCGGGCACTCCCTCTCAGTAAAACTGCAGTTCCATTCAGCCTTACTCAGTGTCTTATTAAAATAGGCCAATGGGTGGTTGACATGATTTTTGTCATGATGGGTTAGAATGGCCTGATGGTAACATCACTCATTTCCATGAACAGCAAAGAGGTTGATAAAAACGTGGATGTACAAAAATTGGTTTAGCACAAAGAATGGTTCTCAACGCATTAGGGGCCTGTTCTTGTTCTGGTCACCATTCAAAAGGCAAGTTCTTCTGTAGGAAGTATAATAAAATCTCTGTTAGATAGGCAAACTGAGTTCAAACTGATGATCATAACCTACCAGCCAATAAATGCCTGAATATCCCTTAGGCTCTGGGGCGCAATGCCTTTTCTATGGCGTCAGCTTTGTTTAATATGGGATGGGGCCATCTTTCAAAGCCTTATGGCCCAAAAACTCTTTTTCTGATTGATAGAAGGAGCACTTTGATGGTTTAAGCTCTACCAAAGCCTTCTAAAGCCAATTGAAAACTTACTGAAGATGCTCGACATGTCCATTAAGAGTTTGTGCAAAGACAGTGATGTCATCGAGTTAGATGAGGACACATGACAGCTTATAGTCCCTAAGGATCCCGCCCATGGCGCGTTGGAAAGTAGCGGTGCTCTACAAAGTCCCTGGGGCTCCTCATGGGCTCAAATAGCCCTTCATTAGCTAAGAGCGCACACTTAGCTCAGTCTTTGGGGACAAGCTCCACTTTCTAATATCCACTGGCAAGGTCCATTGCAGTAAAGTACTGCAATCTGGCAATCAGTCAAAGTGAGTCATCAATTTGAGTCAAAAAATAACTGTCCATATTAGTAATGGAGTTGAGCTGTTGATAGTCCATCACCACCCAATGGCTACCATTCTTATTATGAACCAGAAGGAGGGGAGAGGCCCAAGGGCTGCGTGAAGGCACTAAGAGTCCAGCTTTGAGTAGTTGTCTATGCTCCACCGCCACCTGGGCTACTTCAATCTTACTCTTTTCGGTAAGCTCAGGACCAGAAGGGAGAACGTCCCCAGTCTCCACATGATGTAGACCATGTTCATTCGTCCAAAGTCATAGGTTGATGCCAAAAAGTGATTTGTATACTCCTCTAATAATTCATGAACTTCCTTCTGTTGTTCTTCAGTAAGATCCTTTCTGATTTTGGTTTGACCAGGGCCACTGATGAGAGAATCTCCAGCCAAAATCCCTTAGACTTTCAAAACTATGGACACCGTTGACAGCCTCCACTAGTAGGAGGCGGACATAGCGGTGGGACTGTTCAGGCCTACTATCAGGGGTATGTCAGTAAGGTTAGCCACAAGCACAGATATAATTCTGGCATAAACTGTATCTAGAATTCCCAAGCAGGTTAGCACCTCCTTGGCAGATGGGTTGTCTAGGCCTCAGATTCCCAGCAGGTATCTGGAAGGGATGTTAACATGGACTGGGTGTCAGCAATGACCTATAACTTTGGAGATATAGTAGTCGCCCTAGGTAAGTAAATTTACATTCCTTCTGGCCATCAACAGAGGTTGGGGCAGCTGGACTTAAGAGCCCCTTACGTGATATTCAAGTTGTTCAATTTAGTGCTCACTTTCTAGTAGGCAAGATCAGGCCTTGACCTCTATCTTAAATTTGCAGAAAGTTTAGAAGATTAGGGGGACTCAATGCCCCAGTAGAGATAAAATTCCGACATCATAATTCACTACAGATGAGTAGTCTCAAAGAAACTGAGTTCCAAGAAGTAGTCATAGCGGGGTTATCCAGCATGATGGCAGGTGTATTCATGGCGAGATTCCCAAATTGTATAGGGAGGGAAGAATAAGCCCCTATAAATAAGTACATTGAGGGCCAGCTTTACTGTACTCCATATAGTCTGGTAAGTCTGGAGTGATTTTGATATGCTTCACTAACTTGGACAATATAAAGTTCACGGGGAACCACTGTTAATTATGGAAAAAACAAGAATATTATGAGCTAAAATGGCAACATGGGTAATCAGACTTCTGAACTGGGGGAGGTAACGTGTGAAACATGTAAAATCATTGGAAGAAGAGTAAGCAGTATAAAATTCTTTATTATCAATGGGTACCAAATCTTCTTCTTCAGGTACACTAGCTCCCGGTTTGTTTGAGGCTATGGGTGATTCTTAAGGAATTATAAGGATGGCAGATGGAGTACCTAGTCCTTCGTGCTGAAGGTCCTTTTCCAGCCCCCTTGGCAAGTCATTTCCAGCATGTCTTAGCACTGTGTCAGAAACTATTACAGTAGGTCATCGGTGTCAAGAAATTTTCTGGTTTAAACCACATGGACTCAAGGATGGTTGGTGGAACCCAAAGGGTTAGCCTTGGAGTGCAGGGTCTATGCAGAAATAAAGTCAAGTGCTTTCTTGATTTCTCAAATGCAAGTGAAACCATTCTTCTGGCCAATTGTATGTATTTAAACCTCAGGATAAGGTCTTAATGAAGTGATGACAGCGGTGATGGCGTCTTCTAAGGTAATATGATTGGTGATATCCTAGGGCTGGGCTTGAGCGTATAAATGGCTGTATAACTCCATGGGGCTCTCTACTCTATGCAAGAAAATACCTATGAATGCTTGTTTTTTATTGGCAGGGTTTGATTGCTGCCAAATTCTTGTATTAATGTTATACAAACCTGTTATCAGGTGCTGCATTCTTTCAAGTAGAGAGTCATGTGCTCTTAAGCAGTTCTGTTAGGGCAGGAGTGGATGTGCTTCACTTTTTTCTGGTTGATGGCCTCATTTATGGAACTTTTGTAGGCATACAGGAAAAAGGCAATGCTTTTATGACCAAGTGTGAACCTCTCCTTGAAAGCTAGGTTTAGATTTAGTTAAAAGAGGAGTAGATAGGGTGTTAACGCCAAGAATGGGTGCAGGCTCAGAGATTTTGGTCTCCTCATAGTCACGGGGTACCTGCTGGTCCAACTGTCATCTTAGGCCCTCAAGGTCCTCTTGGATATCGTCCCAGTTTTGATTGAGAGAGTAAATATAGGCCTTGTGTGCAACCTTCTCCTTTAGGGTCTGAATGTCAGCGCCCTGAAGAAGAAGCTGGCTTTCAAGGGTGGCCAAGTTGGTCTTGAACCCTCAAAAAGTTTTTTCAAGCTGAGAGATACTGCTATTGGTAAGCTTGAAAAAGCACTAAAGTTATCCATTTTGTCCAGCAATGCCTCAATGGAGACCTTAGGGTTGAGGGAGATTCCGTCTACTCAGAGTTTGCATCCCTGCGCTGTATTCTGTATTTAATCATGTAAGGTGGCCAAAGCTGCTAAAAATCCTTTCACCAAGGGTCATCAGGGTCTCTGTGATAGGTGCCACAGGGCCAGAGGGCCCCTAAGGTCCACAGAACCTTCAGGACCTTTGGGTACTCACATCCTTTGGTACCCTTGGGCCCCTAGGCCTTAACTCCTGGAGGTTTAGTCACAATAGGCTATCTCCAAGTAATGATTTTGTAGAGTCCATACCAGATCTTCAATTTGGTAGAGGCGCTGGTTCCAAGGAGCCTCAAGGAGCTGGATATTCTGATGCAGTTAGTTTTGAAAGTAGCCAGTAATCCCACTATCCAGCACCGTGATTTGGCCTTGGGATTTGTTGATTAATCAGGGTTATTGATAATGGACTCTTGGTTATCTTGGAGAATGAGGAGGCCATGTTGTAAAAGTTAATGACATGGTAGTGTAAGTTTTAGGTGAGCCGCAGTTGTTGAGAGACTTCATGATGGTGTAACCTGGATAGCTCAAGAGGTGATGAATAGCTGGGTGAACGAAGTTCTGAAGGTAGCGCTTGGTTACCAGGGTTAGTCCTTATGCTGGCAGCTGAGCAGGGTATAAAGATCCCGCATAGTAGAGGGCATGAAAGAAGTGCAGGAGTGGCTGAATGGGCACCCTCAGAGTAGATGCCATATATTAACTGTTGAATGTTAATGTTAAGGTTTTTGAACTGAAGTTAAAAGTTATTTACATCAATAAAAGCAGGGAGAACTGGAACGTGGCCCTGAGTCTAAACTCTCAGGCTGCGTGAGTGGCACTTCATGTCGTGAGATACTAATCCATTGAGCAATGCTTCTCAACTGATCAGCAGATAATCTTTATAACTTCTAGTATTCTACATTATTTTAGATAGATGTTTTAACTTAGGACATATTGGAGCCCCCTGTAGTGAGCACCACTTTTCTCAGGGTAACAGTTCTCTTGATTGTCATTAAAGTCCAAAAATTGGCTCAAAGCTAAAATTAGTGGAGAGGTTAAAAAATGAGAAGATGGATGGAATATAAACTACTTTAAATTTAAATTTTTTAAGTTTATTGTGGGGAAGGCCGACCAGGGGACAGACACTTCCAAATGTAGACTTGAAGGAAAACGAAACTTGGAACAGGGAAGGCACCCCAGAGAAGCGATGCTATCTCTTGTTGCCAGCGGGAACGCCACTATGGGAAGGAGGGGGGAACGTGTAAAGGGGCCGTAACCACAATTGAACACGTGTGGAGGAAAGGATCCGATTTCTTAACCAAACTGGGAACCAGGAGGAGACTAGCTGACGGCAACGCGGTGGGAGGTACCCAAACATCCACGCCTGGAAGTGGTCCACCAAGTGGGACTGGAATCTGTGGACAGCTTCTGGGGTGTGGGGGTGGAGCCTGCGATGGCATCCAAGACAATTGTGTGGATAGTCCACATGGCGATTGCGACCACCAGAGCATGGAGGGAGGGTGAAAGAGGGGATACCATGGATATAGCAAACATATCTCTTGACAGACTGAAGGGATGTGTTTGATCCTGGCCAAACAGACGTTGAACTTCGCGCCATATCACTTTAGAGGTAGGGCACTTCTCCAGGCGGTGGAACAGCGTTCCATACTGGCCACACATGACGCAGGATGAGTGTAAAGCGTTTGAGCGCTCAGCTGTATGGTACACCCACCTCAGGCAGCGCCACACATGGGAACGGATTTGAGGCTGCAACAGAGGGTGGTGTATGTATTTCCAAATAGTCTTCTGGGTCTCAAGGGACTAAGGGATGTCCATCATGTCCAGGTAGTCCACCCTGGATAGGACATGGGGCCGTGTGGGGATCAAGCTGTCTTGTATGAGCAGCCACTGTACCTCTTGTGTGAACTGAGGAGAGGGGCGGCCTCTCTGGGCTGTGTGTCCATTAATATGGATTCTCCACTCTGTGCTCCACATGGAGAGGAGGATTCGTTTGTAGTGGGTTTTAGTACCGTGAGGACCTGTGGCTGATGGGTGAGAAGCCAGATATTTCATCAAGGAGTGAGGGTGCGATGGATTGTTAAGGCCCAGGGCGCGGGAGAAGTTGGAGCGGGCCGCGTGGGACCAGTGTTGGGAGGGGAGCATAGGGGCGGTGATGGCTGCAATCCAGGTGCCCAGGATCTTGGCAGCATGGGCTTTAAGGTCGAGAAGGCCCATGCCACCATGATGACGAGGGCCAAACGTGACCTCAAGCTGCACTGGTGGTGGGCGGCCTGACCATAGCCACCCTTGTAGAAGGGCATACATAGATTTGAAAAACCTGGGGAGAAGGCGATTGCGTGGGCTCCAAACCAGACTTTGGAGAGGAGCATAGAGTTGGCTAAAACAACCTGGCCGGCAAGGGAAGTAGGGTGGGCTCTGAGGGAGGCAATGCGCTTCATCACGTTGTCTAGAATATGACTCTCTATTACTGCTGAGGCATACCCGTCTGCCTCCACCCACACGCCCAGATGGCGGACCGGCCCTATGGTAGGGCGTGGCATGAAGGGGAGCACCAGTGGGGCGGTGTGGGGTGAGCAGGGAAGGCGAGCATGTGTTAGAGCAGATGGACCGGGCTGGGAACTGGTTGCAGGGTTCATCATGTTTGATACCGACCAAGGAGGATGATTTTCAGTTTTGGAAGCGTTCAGTGCAGCATTAATTGCCCGGGAATACTCCTGGATGAGAACTTCAAGCGCGCGTGCATCTTGATTATTAGACACCCTGACCACACAATCATCTGCAAACGCCATCATCTTGACTGGGGCTTGGCCTGGTTAGGACCCCAGTGAGGCGGGCATTCACGTTCTGAAGTAGTGGGTCAAGGCTGAAGTTATATAATAGTTGGCTAAGGGGGTCCCCTTGTCATAAGCCCCTTCGAGGGCGGACTACTTCCGCGAGGAAGCCAGGGCCACGCACTGCCATTGTTGCAGATTCTGTAAGCAGTATTACCTGGTTGATGAAGCGAGGGGGTAAGCGGAATTGGTGGAGGCAGGCCCCGAGGTATTCCCGGTTTACTCTATCATAGGCCTTCTGTTGGTCCAAGAATACATGTGCCCCAGAGGCCGTGGACTGGAATGCATTAGCCACAGAGTGCACGTTGTCCCAAATCGAACTTCTGGTTATGAAACTGAATTGTTCTTGGGAGATGGTGGCAGATGCTACAATCCCTAAATGGTTAGCCATAATTTAAGTTAAAGTTTTTGTATCCGTGTTAGTTAAAGAAATGGGGTGCCAGTTGGCTAGGTCTAGCTTATCCCCTTTCTTGAAGAGTGTGATGGTGAAGGCCTCTAGCCCTCCTGGTAGAAGGCGCGTATCCAGAAGGCTCTAGTAAGGGAGGCTAGCAGCAGTGGGGATAGATATTTGAAGTACTTCTTATAGAACTCATGCAGAATGCCATCAGGGCCTGGGCATTTCTGATTTGGTGCACTACAGATGATGGACCAGAGTTCGTTTGGAGTAATCAAATTCATTAACTCTGGGTATTGGGAAATGGTGCAGATGTGAGTGCTATCAAGAAATTTTGCCATTTCAGCCAGCTGAATTGAATTGGATCAGTACAACTTGGAGTAATACTTTTGTATCTTGATTGCCACTTTGGCTGGCGTATCCGCAATGGAATCATCCAATCTCTGCACCTGTGTGCAGGCCACGCTCTGGCGCGGTGCAAAGAATTTTTAAAAAAAATATGCGGTGCATGTGCCACCCTCTGTAATGTGTTTGGCCCTGTACTGAACATAAACCCAATGTTTGTGTTGCCTTTCAAGCGCATTGAGGTGGGTGGCTGCTTCTGCCCACTTCTGGCCCCAAGCAGGGCTGTAGCCTGTGGCTGGGATGTTGGACTCCAGGTGTTAACTCTGCCAGAGCGCGCGAGATGACAGCTGATGTAGCTTGTGAGCATCGGGAGGAAAGGTGGCGAGCATGGCAGATGATATCCTCTTTAAAGGCTGACCATGTGGAAATTGGGTCTGCACAAAACGGTGTAATAAACTCTTTTGCTGAAGTCGCTGATTCCACCCAAGTGGAAATTTCTGGTGACGCAATTTCAGGTGGGCGGAGTTTGCACCAATGCGGAGCTCTAGCCACTTTGACAGGTAAGTGGTAGGTTATTGAGACCAGCTGGTGGTTGAATATTGATTTTTGATGTGTGTAAGTGGGAAACATGAGATCAAAATTTTGCCGGCGTGAGGATAAGGTCAATGCGGGTCATGGACCTTAGTTGGACGTTGTGGATGTGGGGGCGCATCATGTTCTTGAGCAGCGGAGCTTTCCATAGCAGTGCATCTAATAACCCAAGGGTGGCCTTTAGAACGCGAAGTCCTACGTGACCCTGGGGGTGTGGGATTAGGAAGGCCAACGGTCTGTGGGTGTGTTTAGCCAACAGTTCATGTCACCAACTATGAAAGGGTCAGGGGGTAGCAGAAGGGATTTGACTGTTGAGAAAAATTCACAATGCTCTCATGCAGAGGTCAGGGCATAAATGTTGATGATAGCGTGCACCACGTCAGCCCATGAAAATGTAACAATGAGGACATGGCAATTGAGGAAGGATTCAGATGATAAAAATTTAAAAAAATTGTTTTTCTGAACAAGCACCCCATAGTGCTCAGACCAGAAGGATAGGGAAGGGAGGAGCATGGTTTTCAAGCGTCCTCAGAAGCTCATGGACAGTGGGATTCCTGGATGGCCAGGATGTCCACAGGTAAAATTTTTTTGTAAAAAACTCAGTTTCCTAGCCTGGGACAGCTAGGCCTTGAGTCTGGCGATATTCAACATCCTTAAAGTGAAGGCTTCCCCTATCACACCTTAGGTGTGAGGGGTGGGCACCCAGGCCCACCAGCCTCCTCTGTATCCCCATGGGCCTTCACAGTGGCATGGGTGTTTGCAGCAACGCTATCAGTAGTTTTGTCAATTTTAGCAGACAGGTTCACGTTGGCTTTTGCCTTCACTTTTTGTTTTCCCGTTGTTGACCAAATTTTCTGTGGTGTGGATGAGTTCAGTGCACCAATGTTCGGGTCAAAAAAAAATTTGGTTAGGTTGGAGACCAAGTCAGTTTCAATTGGGGCTTGGTTACAAAGGTCCGGTGAGATCAAGTTACCCATCAGATCCTCAGATTGGGTGGCCCACTCAGCATGGGCCTCCCAATCTGATTAGTTGAGTGATTCCCAAGTTGCTTCTGCTGCAAAGGTTTTGATGTCCTCCTGGCGTTGGGAGTGTGGGATAGCTGAGGCGACTTTGGCCGCTTCCTTGGCTGTGGCCCTGTGGGCCTGATTGGCTTTTTTTGCTTTTGAGGGGATACAGGCTTTACTAGTAGGTAGCAGCCTTGTGCTCCCCACGGGAAAGCCTCTTTGGTATTGTTGGTTGGTTCATAGTGAGCCTCCCCACTGGCCATGGCTGCCAAGGGGTGTCTTGGAATGTAATGCCCTCCTTGGTGGGGCATGCATGTGCCTTATGGTTGAATGCATCACAGTGGGTGCAGATGGGGGGTGTTGTCTACGGTAACTGGAAAGGGTGGGTGGTATGCCCTTTGATATTAATATAATTGGAGTGCAGGATCTGGGTTAGGTCCTTCGCAATCTCCTTGGTTGGAGTCAGAATTGCAATGGCTTTGCTGGTGCACAGGTGTGGCATCAGCATAAAGTGTTGCATCTCAAAGGATTGTATTTTGCTGTATACAGTGAGACCCTCTTTCAGGTGCTGCTCCAGAATGGTACACTTGACTGTAGTGGGCAAAAAGTTAAACGTGAGGAAAATTTGGTTGGAGATTGTCCATCTGGTGCATTTAGTTTTGATGACCCGTTGCCCTTCAGGGAGGTCAACCACTATGTGCACCACAGCAGCTTCATCTGCTGCCTCCTTGTTTTTGAAACCGAGATCCAGCCAACTGTGTGACATGGAATGAGGTGCGATGTACACTGCGGTCAGGAAAAAGTGTGCACATCCCCACAAAATTTTTCCCAGAGGTCGTTTGGTGGATATCCAGGGACACCCAGACTCCATATTCCACCAACGAGAGTGGTTGAGAGTGTGGCGTGTTGATGTACTGGTTACATCGCGCCTGCCAAGTGAGGATTTCCAGGGAAATAGTAACCGCCAGTTTTTTATTTTTGTCTAATCCACCAGTTTCTCCGGGGCATTTTTGAACGTTTGAGGTCGTGAGCCTACCACCTGTGCCTCTTACCTTACTTGCCCAACTGCTCCCTGACATGGGCGCAGACTAATCTCCTCTGTGAGATTATCAAACTAGATTTATACTTGAATTGAATAAGTTGCAAAAGTGATTGCAATGAGAGAGAAAAGTTTCTAATATAAACTACTTTAATATTTTAAAAAAACGCCAATATTTATAGGGCATGTGGGGACATGGTGCCTCAGGGACCTTCGTGGCCCCATAGGATCAGGATTTTTTTCTATCTTCTTATCAATCACCTAGATGGTGCCCTCATTGTACTGCATAATCCTCATGACCATGGCAGTGGGGTGGTACCTCTCAAGATTTGGGAAGTGGGGGCGAGATTCCTGAAGATAATTCCATTGATTCTCATATGCGTGATGATTACCAATCAAATCTAATTTTGGCTCCTTCAGAATAAGGTTCTGTTCATGCTAGTTTGAGAGTCAATTGGTCAGGGATCAATTCAGGAGCTGGGATTTCAGATTTCTCAACACCTTGAATCCTGACACCCTCTGTTAAATTTGAAAAAAAGATGAAGTTTATCAGGTTGTAATGGACTATTGCCACCTAAATTCCATCTCTCAAAAGGGTAGTTACCATTTTCCTTGTATAGAAAAAAAATTTTATTCTAATGCTTGAATTAAAGTTTTTCTCATCAAAATCTTGCCAGTGGATGCTGGCAGATCAACCTATCACCCAAGGATCAAGAGAAATGTGCTCTTGTCATTAATGAATGGTTATATGACCCTATTTGTTTGCCACATGGTCGTTTCAATGCCCCTGCTACCTTTTATAGATCATGAATGACCAATTATGGGGAATTTAAGCTGTTCTCTAGTTTACCTTGACAGCATAACCACCTTTTTACTGACTTTAATTACAAATTTTCACAAATTTGGGATGTATTCCAGCTACTGCAACAAGTTCTATAAACTAAAAATATTAAAATGTTTCTTCTTTTAAAGAGAAATGGATTTCCCTAGGGCATTATGTAGGTCAAGAAGGGATTTTTTCAATAAATAACAAAGTAACGGCCATTTTTTCAAAATGGTACATGTTAAATATCTTGATATTAGACATGATGGTAATAAAATTACCTAATCAATTTCCCTCAGCTGAATTGACATCTAGACCTGAGAAGGTGGTTAAATCCATTGACTCAATGAATACCTAGCAAAACTGATAGTCAGCACAGCTCTAACAATTCTAGTAAAACTCCAAAAAACCAATTTGAGCCTAAAATACCCCAAGAAAAATTCTGACTTATCAAAACTATGGATTAACTGATTGTGAAGTGACAAAATACTGGTAGTGTCACTCAAGGCCACAAATTAAGAAGACCTGAAAAATGGTAAGTTTTCTAAGCTTCCAAATGAACAATCTAAGTGACGCACAGTCACATCTGACTTGGGTATTCAACTCACCATTTTTGCCCTATCAAAGTATGATACAAGTGCATTATAACATCCTGAATGTATCAACTGACCAAGAGCCTCTCTTCTGGATTTTCACCTCTATTAAATTTTATTATTTTTTTTCTTTTGGGGTTTATATTAATATTTGCGACATATAAACCCCTGATTTATACTATATAAAGTTAAGTTGCTATTTCTATATCTTGCTTTGGTAATTGACTTCAACAAATCTATTTTGCCATGCTTACCATGGGAAGTATACTCTAGCTGACAAGAAATAAGCGGTGACTTGGCACCCTTTTTATAAAATTATACTTGTTGTGTAGCTTAATTAACATCAATATTGACTGTCAGGCTTCTTGGGCATAGCACCATTGAACTCAAAAATGCAAGACCTACAGTGCCACCTAAGTCCCTTTTAGGATGTACAGGTTTTTCTAGGATTAGTCAGATATCACCAACAATTTGTTCTTAATTTTTAAGATACATATAAACCCTTAGTCTAATATAAAGAAGTAATAGCCTTTTTAATAGTAAAAAATGTTGCAAGTAGCAAATGCACAGGTTTACAGGTTTTATTGTATTTGTGTTGCTTCAATGTTTGATGACATGGAGCGTGATCAGAGTTAAAAAATGGTTCATATAAAAATTTGACCTTATTTGCTTTTAAACTACTTATAAACTGTTGCATATAATACTAAATTAAAATGCAAGAATAATAATCAAAACCTAGGTATTTATTAGGGATGAAAACGTGGGGTATTTATAGGTGATGAGTAGCAATTAAATTCCCTCCTATCTAATTATAAGTTTGTAGTTTCTACAAGAAAGTGATATATTTAATTCTCCCCATTACTTTAGGCTTACCCAGATCTAGGAGTAGGTAAAAACGTAATTCAATTGGAAGGCAATGATGCCCAACAATTGAAATATAAAATTATTGGCATATACTCTTCAGAAAGTAGTTAATCATTAAAATATTTTTAACTTATTGATTTAAAAAATGCCTAAATTGAAGCTTTAAAAACCGTGAACAAAAGTTGTTGCAATCACGCCCTTAAATCTGGTCACACTAAATTTTTTGGGATGATCCTCAATAGTTTTGTAAGCCTTATTATTGATATATCTACAAATGATCAATGCTAAGTTGGTTCTTCCCGTTTGTAAGTCTAAGAGTTATTTTAGCTAGATAAGTAAACTGGTAATTTTTACTAATCTTGTAGTGTGCTAAATTTGGAACATATTGCTACAAACATAAGCATGTTAATAATCTAACATATCCCCTATCTTAACAGATTATCCTCTTCCAACATGTATTTTGCTACCATAGCTCTCCTCAGACAGAAACCTAGTATGTATTATATCTTGTTAACTCAGATTATCATTAACAATAGTCAGAGAGGTCATTAGTATAAACTTCCCCCTACAAGAGGCGTCAGAAAAAAAATGGTAAATTTTTTGCCAAGAAATTGAGGACAAATTTCATGTAGTTGATGTTTGGCATCCATTGTTAAAGAATTTAAAGGCAGAGCTAGTAAGTAAATTATCAGCATACATTTTAAAGTAAATGGCATAAAACAAAAAAGAAAAATATATTATTTTGATATCAGTTAGGATTGTATAATATGTTCTTTTTTCTTTTTTAAATTTTATATATATAATTGATAATCGTTTCCTATGCTTAAAAGTTTACCATGTACTCTTAAATCACGTTGCTAGGTAATCAATTATTGTCTAGCTTGACCAAGTGCTAACTTAGTTTATGCTCATTCATTGGTATCAAGTAGCATATGCTATTAATTGGTTTTTTATCTATATTAGTTCATACATTAAGTTAGCAACCAACGCCTGAATTTTGCCATGACATAAGGCTAAAACTCTAGATATGACAGAGTTTGGTTCTAACTTTCCTCCAGGGTTTATGTACTTTGGCAAAAAGTTTTTTGGGTATTTCTAACATGAGTCCAGTTTCATTAATGCACTGCTCTTTGGATTTAGCAACTCTCAGCCATTGTGTCTTTAAAGTAATTTCATTTTGTTCTTCAAGTTGATCAGGCAGTTTCTTTAGAAGTTATTCTGACTGGAAATACTTAATTGTGACGAATCATTCTGCATATACTAGATTGATATAGTTATTCCTCCTGCTTTGTGGTAAATCATTTTTTGTAGAAAATTGACAAAGTTTGCCCTATAATTTTTAAAAACATATTTTCTTAAAGATCACATTAAATCTCATAAAGATGCATGAAGCCAGTGCAAAAAAAGATCTCATAATTCTAATATGATAAACAATAGCTGCTGCTGTAACAATGAGTGACCAAACCACAATGGAAAAGCACTTAATGCTTCTTTAGAAGTGTTGATTTGTATACCTGAAATCCCATGTTCCTTTTTTAATTCCAGATTGGTTCAAAGTCTCAATTCTCTACCAACATAACCAATTTCCTAAAATCACATATTTACAATCTAAGTCCTATAAAATACTTCTTACTTGTAAAATAGCGCGTCATTTGTCAAATTAAATTATTTAATATGTGTTCATTTGTGTTGGAAAAATTTTCCATTAATGGTTGTCATTGAGATTTTAATGTCAACAGGTGTGAAATTGAACCTCTTCATGTTTTTTTGCATTCCCAGTGTTGCTTCATAAAAGAATCCTCAATTCTTTAGTTATTTTAGGATCAGACACCTTTAACTTTGGATGAGTAAATACATGCACTCCAATACTAATAACGGTTTGTTGAGTTTCTAAGGCTTTCATCTGTAGAGTTGCGCTACATCTAAGCTGTTTTGTTGCTCCAATAAACTGCTTGTAACTTGAGCATAAGCAGAAATAGACTGTTTCTTATTTATTCCGCTTGGTCTTTTCCCTAATAATTCACTTGGAGAACCTTGTCATTAGAGATAAAAATGTTAACATTGCACTTTATTTTTTAAGCTGAAGAACTCTGCAACGTGGCCATTGTTAGAACTGGCGCGTAGGCATCAGATTCTAACTGCACAGGTGAATGCACATTTAACTAAATAAGGTACTGTATGGAGAAAAAACCTTAAATAAAATTTTTAATAAACAATAGTTTATCAAAAGTAGGTGTTAGAGAAAAAGAAGCCCACCCTTTAATCAGATACGTACAGTGTCTCAAGGGCTCACAGTGGGCTTGTGTGGGTAGTCTATGGTGCTAACTACTTATAATAAATTCAAGATCTCATTCACAATGCCAGCAATTCTCTTGATATGCTCTAATCCTTCATCTCCATTAGTAAAATTATTTGATAGCTTAATAAAAATAAGGCTTTATTTGTCAACCACATAACATTTAAGAGACATGGAAAAGAGAGCATTGGCCTTGGGTTATACTAGAGCCCCATATGGGGTGGTATAGCACTGGATTGCTGATACAGTGAATTGATTCCAGATGATTACTTTAGATTATATATATGATAGATAACCACCAACCACAAAAATAAGTTAAACCTATTTATTCAAAATATTTTATTTTAGTTTTTATATATATACAAGCATCTAATATAGAGTCAATTTTTATGCAATGAACACATTTTATATCTCTTTAAAATGATGATAGATAAGGTGTAAAAACAGTTTGAGGTTTATAAGTTGAGCTTATCTAGCAGTACATGTTTGTACATTAGTCCTGATTAGTATATATGTTTTTGGGGTCAACTTAGCTTAAATTATTTTTTATTATAGCAAAAAATAAAGCTTAAAATTAACAGCCTGCTTGCTTTTATAAAAGCAGAGAGATAATTTAAATATTTTCTATAGCTTTTTTATGTCAACCTTTAATAAATATAGGTAGAAATTTCTTGAGTAATTAATAAAGATAAAGAAAATTTATTTGAGGCACGCTGACCAGGGGACATTCAATACCAAAAGGCTCAAAAAGCAAAAATAAATAAACCCTAAAAATGAACTAAAATACCTAATATGAGCAGATTAAATCAAACAACAAAAAACTCAACCAACTAGGTGAGACAGCGGAGAACTGCTTATCCATCCATGGTGGAAGGGGGATTGGGTGGCTCTTCAATAGTATAGGCATCCACAGAGAGTTGTTGGCACAAGGCAGAGAGCAGAGGTGTGGGGGTATCCGCAGGTTGGGGGTCAAGCACTGGAGGTCTCAGGTAGAGCTGGGATTTCAAGACAGCTCAAAATAAACTTGGAAAAATCATATTCAGCTTGAAGATGAATGTCATTACAAAGCAAAGGCCTCAAAAGTTACAATAATGATTTTGTTTATGGTGACCTTTGCTTGTGAATTTACTTTGCAGAAAGATGTGTTAATCTTTCTATTGCTCTAATTTAACCAAAACAAAATAAGATAACCACCAAAAACTTTCCAAAATCATTACTAAGTGTAATACCCAAGTAATCTTATAAACTGCTCAACTAAAAAGAGATACTGATTTTAATTAAACATATAATTTGTTTTCTAAACTTATATTTATGTTTTATTTATATCATTAGGATTAAGAAAAATAGCCTAAACCAATTCCCAAAATTTATAAAGTGATAAATTATATCTAAAAAATTGATATCTTTAGTAAATTTGCTTTTGATAATATGTCACTTACATTACATAGACATTAAATAAATATTGATAGATATGCATATATTGACCCAACCAGTTTGGGTTTATACCAGGGCGTTCAATCTGGAACAACATTCACCCTGTTGCAAACATTTGCCAATCCAAAGCAACTGGTGCCCTAGTCTTCTTGGATCAGGAAAAGGCGTATGATCGAGTTAGCTGGCCATACCTAAAAGAATGTCTACATGCCTTCAAACTTCCACCAAGATTTGTAAAGTGGGTGATGCTCCTAACAGAATCTGCAACCATGCTGTATACGGCCCTGGATTCCTAACAAACAAGATCACACCACACAGAGGGTTCAAACAAGGGGATCCCCTCAGCCCACTGCCATACAATTTCAGCTTTGACCCACTCCTCCAAGTAACTGACTCATGTCACATGGGGATAATCGCACAAGGACAACCAACAGTCAAGATACTGGCCTTTGTGGATGACTGCGTAGCAGGTATAGCAAATAATAAAGATGCCCAACAGCTGGAACGCACTCTAGAGGAATACTCCAAGGTGAGCAATGCATCGTCCAACAAAAGAAAGAAAGAAATCATCCTCTTAGTCAAATACACAAACAACTGGGCCACAACATCAGAACCTCATACCAACACACGAAGAAAAAACCCAATCATTTACCCTTTGAAACACCTCCCACCACCACTCCTGTCCAACACCTTGGAATTTGGCTAGAATCAGGGGGATATGCTAATGAGACAATGGAAAGTAACCTGTTATAACGGGTATACCAAACGCGTCGCCTCCCTCAAGGGAAGAACCCCAGGACTAAAAGGACGAGTTATAGTTGCTGATTCGCTCATCACCCCAATACTGTGGTACCAGGCCCATGCGATAGCCTTCTCACTTACCTTTATAACTTCAATCCGCGCACGTATCCATGGCTGGCTGTGGCCCAGCTCTCACCCTCCCATACAGATGGAAACACTATTTGGCCCACGCTCAAGCGGAGGCATGGGACTAATAGATTTTGAGAGCCACGCCAATCACATCCTAGGTACCTAGATAAAGGAAGCCCTTGCTCCAGACCTCCCGCAACAACATTGGTCCAGAGCAGCAAGGACTAACTTTGCACAGGCGCTCAAATTTGCCAACTACATAGCCCACCCAAACTACTTACATACCTTGCCAAACACCCTACTGCAATGGGTCTGCATGGAACCTCCCCTCATTTCAAACATATCCTCTAAACTATTCGCCATATGGGATGGACCATAGAGAACACAGGTACTATACAGGGAAGGGGATGACCCAGCCCCCAATTCAAATTAAGAAACCCAGAAAACCACCCCCAGAGAGATATACTCGCAACAACCCCAAACATAGCTAGGATAGAATACCTAGATATATTGGACATTCCCTATGATTTAACCATACAGAAGGCAGTGTGGAAAATGACTCATCACCCACTCCTACATCCGAGTATAAGAGCAAACGCCTGGCGCTGTCTGAGAAGGACCTATAGGATGTCGGACCGCTCCAACTCCCTTCACAAAACATGTGCAGTATGTGGAGGGGAGGGATCTCTACATCACCACCCGAAACATGCCCCCCAACCAAAGCTATATGGCAGGAAGTCGCACGCCTGCTTAAGATCCAAAACAAACAGGAATTCTTGATATTAAAGAGCATCTTTGTGCTCCAGATCGAGTCACTAATCCTATCTACCCTCCACTCCCTAATAATACCCATTGCAATGTGGACAATCCACACAATTGCATTAGATGCGTTCAAGGGCACGGTCCCAACCATTCATGGGGTTATTAACAGATTTCATGTCCACTTACTGGAGCACTTCCAAGCCTGGCTCTATGGATATATGAGACCAAGGCAAAAAGCGCTCATAGAATCATGGTTCTCACTTTGGTTCCTCCACACAGACCCTTTCCTTCACACCTGCTCCATAGCAGGGGAAATCCCCTTGGAGTAGTGCACCAACCCCCCCATACCTGGCAGTCCCGCTGGCAACAGGGGTAACTTGAGTACCCTGGGGTGCCCAATTTTATATTTGTTGGTTATTTCCTTAGTTTTATGTATATTCAGTAATGTCTGTCCCCTGGTCGACTTACCTCAGTTAAATAAAAGACAGATATGCATATATTGAAATTGGATTACTTAAAATTAATTAGAATTAAAAATAACCAATATATTTATGATATTTTTATTAGGTGAATAACAAAAATTGATTTAAATTAATATATCATTACCATCCACTTGTATTCAGAAACTCACAATCAAGAAACTCAAAAATAGTAGTTGCACGGCTGAACTTTTATAGATGTTAACCAATCACTAACCGAATTGTCAAAAAAATCATCCTATTAAATTGATTTATTTGTGGACAGACTATAGCCCCATGTGGCAGTATAGCACTGGATTGCTGACCATTAATGAATTATATACTTTAATAATAGTAGTTAATAGTTATAGTTATATCCATATATTCAACTTGCTGACCTCCATCTATTTGTCACTATTGGAGAATCCCCAGTTTCTGACCTCCAATAAATAAATAATTTTTTGGTGCACTGACAAGCAACCAAAGTAGCCTAACTGAGTAGGGAGAGGTTTGGGCACTGACAGCGCCAAACATTGCCTACTATGAGTTGGTTGTGCAAGGGTTGAGTAGTGGTTGGTCTGACCCAACTATGCAAAAGCTCCTCAAAATGGATACCAAAAAGACCAACAAGTAAGCAAGATAACCTACTCTGAAGTGACCTTTATTTTTATTCTGGGTAATAAAAAGGCCTGCCAACCAGAGCTCATCTGGGGAGCAACTGACAATGCTCCCTAGGAAGGGAAAGCTAGGGTAAACTATTCTGAAGTGAGCTTCAGAATGGGCAGATGCGCTTTATAAAGGCCGCCCCTTGGGGGTCTCACCCAAGTCATTGATTAGGCTTGCACAAGCCTAATCTACAACTTGGGTAAGTCACAACCCAGCGCCCAAAATGACCGGGCTAAAAAAATTTAAAATGATTTTGACACAGATTCAGATTTTCTGAATCTGAGTCATAATTTAATAATCAAGATAAACTTAATTGTTACACTATTTAGCTGGTTTGATTAGTTTTTAATGATGTTGAGTAATAATTTGATAGTTATATAATTTTTTTTAATATATCAATTGATTCAAATAATATTGACTTGATTTTCCTAATCACAAACTAAACTCATTAATTGCATCTATTTGGTTAATTTTTATAGGTTAATTGTTTTGGTATGATGTAGGAGGATTTATAATCTACTACCTTTATCTGATTTTTTTAATTAATTTATATCTTTAAATCTAAAAATTTTAATCAAGGTGGGCTGACCTGGGGATATTACTGCACAATTAAGGATGATGTCATATTTACATGACTTGATAATAGGCACCAACCCAAAGGACAAGGCTGAGTGGCAGGAAGTCCAGAAGGAAAACTTCAGGCTTTCCTGACCTCATGCACACCTTGGACCAATGCTGGGTACAAGTCAAATATGCCTAGTTGGTACAAGTGAGGTGCAAAGTGGCCAGCCCCTTGTTTCAGCTCTGGCGTTAAAATGGACAAGCTACTTAATAAACTATGATATGACAATCCAGTTAATCAGGGAATGGGGGTTTAAAAACCTGTTCCATTTATGAAATTATGAGCTTGGGTCAGGTACAACTTCAATCAATCACTTAAGTGAGGTCAGTTTCAAAGTTTGCTACCTTTTCAGATGAAAGAATGCACCTATTAGTGCACCAAGGCTTGGTACCACTTCTGCTGACCTATAATTTCCCCAAGGTTGTTTAAGTATGTTCACTCAAGAACAACGTTTCTTGTTAGTCATATTCCCTAATAAACCCCTATAGTTGTTTTACGTTTTTCATATGTTGACTTGGGCGCACCTGTGCATGGACCTCTTTGAGGGGGTCTTGTAACATGTTATCCTGTTTATTCTTTTAAAATGTATTACAGCTTCTGGTACACTGCTGGGCCTACCTGGTTCCCTCTAAAACCTGGTCACCAGTGCACCACACCTCTGTACCAAATTTGGTTCAGAACAGCCCTCTGGGGCACGGCCAAGTTTTGAAGAATTCTCATCTAATTATCACAATTTATGTGCTCAACACCCTTCGCCATGAGTCTCTTAAGCTCCAGCACCCTTTGCTGGGCTATTTTTTATTATAACGTTGGCTACTAGTTCACTTGCATTGGTCCTGTGCACCAAGCACCACCACGTTGGTTTTTGGAAAGTATAGTTAACTCTCTTGATATTAGATGACCAACCATATCTCTTTATGTGCACAAACTTTTCTGAGTGAAACTTTTGCAAAGTGCAAACGGAGAGTGCCAGCTGGTGGCCACGGCCGTGCTGGGGCTCACCACTGTTTTTGCATTTTTCTGAGGGTTGGAGCAGTCTAGAGTTATTCTTGCTACCTCTGATTGGAAGGTACTCACCCTTATTGCCCATACCTGGTGGGTATCGTCACTTTGCAATCCAAGAATTGTGATTCCCTGATTTTCCACCAAATTACTAAAATAAACACAAGAAAATTGTTTTTCCTTTGGCACCACATTCAGATGGTGCAGGTGGGATCATTGACAAAGGGCCTGATGGTGTTGGCCTTGGATAACGTCATACATCCATTGTCAAAATGGAGTTAGGGTTGTTCACAACCTTAAAACGCGTTTTATAATGACATATGCATATATACTACCAAGCCATGTCTCTTCCCATATGGCTTAGAAGTGGACCCCATTCCAGTATATCAAATTAGACCTGAGAAACCCCGCTTGTCCCCTCCAATGATCCGCCAAACTCAGGAGGTGGAAAAGGAATTATTTTTAAGATATCAGAATGTTTATGCAACTGTGGAAGAATGGTTGGGTATTTGGCCTCAGCAGTAGAAGTGGCCAATTATCCCTCTCCATTTTATGATGTAAAAACGTACCCTGGGGGTATGTACAGCCCTGAAGAAGAGTTTGGTGGTGAAGTGTTGGCGTTTTCTGATTTAAATAAAGATTATTTGGGTTATCTTCTACTGACTGCTACTCTTTCATCCCCTTTAGGGAAAATTAGCACTACTATAATGATGGATACTGGAGCCTCTGAGAATTATATGGATCAAAACCTAGCCAAATATCTTGAGCTGAGTTACTTGACAGGTGGTATGGTTAGAGGAAGGGCTTCCCAAGGTGTTCCCACGCTGAAAATTGTGGGATTAATGGACTATCAAGTGGGCACATATCACTTGTCCAACAACTTCCAAGCTATCAAAAACCTTTTGTAACCCATCATTCTGAATGTGGAGGGGGTGGCAAAAGTTTGACTTCAGGACTAACTTAAAAGAAAATGCCTTATCCCTAACTTTGAAGAATGGTCACAAGTTGGTTGTTCCTTTATATGAAGCCAACATTCAGGGAGAGTTGCCCCACTGGCCCAATATTCACACTCTCAGTCTTTCCCGTTGCTGAAGCCCTCTGTGGAGGTTCCCTTACCTTCTTGTTTGGGGGGGTTGGAATCTTCGTTTGATGCAGCTTCAGCCAATGCACTACCAGATCATTCAGAGTTTGATTGCGAGTTCAAGCTCACTGTGGATCTGGTGCATATATCTTCCCCAATTTACCCTTTTACTATATGGGAGGAAGAGGCCTTAGATTTGCGGGTTAAGGAGCAGTTAGACAAAGGTGCTATCTTTCAGCGAACCTCCCCTGTTTGTTCCCCACTTCTCTTTGTTGAGAAGGCCGATGGTACCTTACGCCTATGCGTAGACTATGGGAATCTTGACAACGTCCCTGTACTAGACTTACATCCCATCCCCCTGGACTCACATATTGCATGCTATGTGGAGAAGGCGTAAGTCTTCTCCAATATGGATTGTTTAAACGCTTTCAATTTGATCTTTATTAAGAAGGGACAGGAGTGGTTGACCACATTCCATACCAGAAAAGGAATTTTCCAATTTCAGATTATGTCCTTAAAGCTTAAAAAATCACTGCTACCTTTCAACGTCATATTGATGCATCTTTGGGGGACCTGCTGGGGGTATGCGCGGTAGCTTATATGGATGATATTTTGGTATTTTCCCCTGACAACGAGTCCCATGAAGTACACCTCAAGTAGGTGGTTGAGCGTTTGAAGGCTTCCAACCTTACGCTGAAAATCATTAAGTGTGAGTTCTTTAAGTCCCAGGTCACCTTTCTGGGCAACGGCGTGTTTGAATAAGGGCACATGATAACTCCAGACAAGGAGAAGGAAATTTGTGAGTGGCCCACTCCAACTTCAGTCAAAGAATTGAGAAGCTTTTGTGGACGTGTAGGTTCCTTATGAAATTCACACCAAACCTTTCTGAAGTTGCCGCGCCTTTGTATAAGGCAAGTGGGGCAAAAGTACACAGTGGTCCCCCATTTTGGAGGATGCCTTCCAAGCAGTAAAGTGTACGTTGCTGTCCACTTCTGTTCTTCGCCATGTTGACCCCAATAATGGGTTCATTGTTGCTTCTGATGCCTCCAACTTCACCATAGTGGCAGCCCTATTACAAGTTGGTGAAGATGGAATAGAGCATCTGGTTGGATATTTACAAGGAAGATGTCTTTGCCATAGTTAAACTATGCCGTGTATGATAAAGAGTTATTAGCAGTAGTTGAAGCGCTGACTTATTGGTTTCATCACTTGCATGGCTCATCTCAACCCTTCAGCATATGTACATATCACCATGCCTTACTGTACTATCGTGCACCTCATTTCTTAACCCCATGGCAAACCCACTGGCATGAAACCATATCCCAGTTTGCGTTTTCTTATGAGTTTACAAGGGCAAGGAGAATGTTTGGGCGGATGATTTGAGCCGAAACCCTGCACTGGCTCTTGATTCTAAGGAGGTATAGGTGCATGATACCCATTTAATAATTACACTGGGTAAGATTGTGTCTCAACTTTCCTCTCCCTTGGCCAATGGCCCAGCGCTCGCTCCTATAGAAAATGCGGAGGAATATGGTATGCTCAGAAAGGTTGTCCTTTCCCAGACTTTGTTGGCAGAATATATGATGGTCCTTGCAAAGAGTGCATTGAATCAGGAGGATAACACCAGAGTTTACCACATAAAGGATTAGATGGTGTGGTTTCAGGGGATCCTATGGGTTCCTGCTGGACCACTTTGCCTGGAAATTATCTGGGATCATCATGATGGAATTACCGTTGGTCATCCTGGGAAGGCGAAGACCCTGGAGCTTATCCGCCATACATACAATTGAAAGAAAGTTAGCCGCTCATGTGGCAGATATTGTAAAGAGTGCCTAGTCTGCAACCAAATGAAATTAAATCGCCAGCCTTTAGAAGGTTTATTGGTGACAGTTCAAAAGGCTGATGTGCCTTGAACTTCCCTATTGGTTGATTTTACTGTTGAATTGCTTTTATCTAATGGCTATGATGCTATCATGGTGGTGGTGGACCGTTTTACAAAGTTCGCCCACTTTATCTCTTGCAGAACCACAGTCACCATGGCGGAGATGGCTAGGCTGTTTGTTACTAATGTGTTTGCTCTTTACGGGGTCCCTCAATAAATAATTAGTGATTGGGGACCCCAGTTCACCTCTGTCTTTTGGAAAGAGTTGTGTAAGATTCTGAAAATCCGTCTCTGCCGTTCAACTGCCTATCACTCCCAATCAGATGGGCAGACAGAAAGAGTGAACCAGTTTCTCAAACAGTTCTTGCAGTGTTACACTGCCGCAGATCACTCAGATTGGGTTTTCCATCTCTCCATGGCCCAATTCAGTTATAACAACGCTCAACATACATCAATCTGTTGGTCCCCAATCTTTGCTAACTATGGTTTTAATTCCTCTTTAATATGGAGCCCAGTTGTGGTTCCAAGGTGGAAGCATTAGTGGAATTTGCAGAAATGAATAAAAAAGTACACCAAGGGATGAGCACAAATTTAGGTGCAGCCATGAAGGCTTAAAAGGCAAACAGTGATGGTAAGAGATGAGTTGTACCAGCATACAAGGAAGGAGATCTCGTGATGATGGCTGCTAAAAACATCCAAATAAAGCAACCATGTAAAAAACTGGGACCAAAGATGATTGGCCTATACTGCGTTGTCAAAGAGGTGGGCCACACCTCATACCAGTTGGATCTCCCCACTTCATTTTAAATCTTTTCAGTGTTTCATGAAAGCAAACTCATGTTGTTTGAGGGCCCCTTCAGATACTCCTGAAGCTTATCTTGTGGATGGGGCGCCAGAATGGGAAGTGGAGGAGAACGCTGTCTCTTGTCAGATAAGAAGAAGGCTCAAGTATCTTTTATCCTGGAAGGGATTTGAAGCAGTAGAGAACAGTTGGGTTCCAGCATGTGACTGCGCCCACGCCTCAAAGCTAATTACAGCATTCCACGAGCGTTTCCCTGAGGCTGCAGAATCAAAGTCCAAGCCAGCCATCGCTGCCATGAAGTTGGTCCATGCCCATAAAAGCTTTTCCTTGACGAATGCTCCTATAGGGGGGTGGATCAAAAAGGAGGAGAGGGTAATGTCATGTTTACATAACTAAATAATAGGCACTAACCTCAAGGACAAGGCTTGGCGGCAGGAAGTCCAGAAGGAAAACTTCAGGCCCTTCCTGACCTCATTCACACCTTGGACCAACGCTGGGTACAAGACAAACATGCCCAGGTTGGTACAAGTGAGACGCAAAACGGCCAGCCCCTTGTTTTGGCTCAGGCGTTAAGGTGGACAAGCTACCTAATAAATGATGATGGGAAAATCCGGTTAATTTGGGAATGGGGGTTCAAAACTCATTCCATGTGTGAAATTATGAGCTCAGGTTGAATATAACTTCAAACAATCACTCAAGTGAGGTCAGTTTCAAAGTTTGTACCTTTTCAGATGGAAGCATGCGCCTATTGGTGCACCAAGGCTTGGTACCACTTCTGCTGGCCCAAAATTTCCCCAATGCTGTTTAAGTATGTTCACTCAAGACTAAAGTTTCTCGTTAGTCATCTTCCCCAGTAAGCCCCTATAGTCGTTTAATTATTTTTCATATGTTGACTTAAGCGCACCTGTGCATGGACCTCTTTGAGGAGGTCTTGTGATGTGTTATCCTGTTTATTCTTTTAAAATTTATTACAGCTTCTGGTACACCACTGGGCCTACCCAGTTCCCTCCAAACCCAGTCATCAGTGCACCACACCTTTGTACCAAACTTGGTTCAGAACATCCCTCTGGGGCACGTCCAAGTTTTGAAGAATTTTCATCTAATTTTTATGATTGCTGTGCTCAACACCCTCGCCATGAGTCTCTTCAGCTCCAGCACCATTTGCTGGGCTATTTTATGTATTGTAAAGTTGTTTACTAGTTCACTTGCATTGGTCCTGTGCACTGAGCACCACCATGCTAGTTTTTGAAGAGTTATAGATACTTAATTGACAGATGATGGGGATTTGAATTAATGGGAAAGGAGGATAAACCTTGGAAAACCTCCATGCGTGGTGCATGATAGGCTAGGAACTCCATGGACCACCTTTGCTATTTGCTATCTCAGTTCAGGGCATTGGTGCACAATGCCAACACAGTCATAATTGTCCCTACCCAAAGTTCCTGTACCAGAATTGAACTCATGGAGGCAGTGGTGAGGGTCCATATTCTACCACTGTGGTATCCTCACCTTAATTAGCTAATTAATTAACTAATTAAGCAAGTTAAAAATTTATATTGATAATTGATTTAATTTCTTGGTACAATTTGTTTATAATAAATAATAATTTGAAAAAAATAAAGTTAAATAAAAACATTAGGTTGAGAATAGAAACTTCTCCTAAATTAAAATTAAACTTTGTTTACCATCTACTATTTTGTTTAGTTTTGGGTGAGAAATTTTAAAACTAAAGATTTTAGTTGAATTAAAACAGTTTAGTTGAAACAATTGATTTAAATTAATTTCTTACTACCAAATACATGCAAACCCCACAATTCAGAAACTTAAAATAATAGTTACACGGCTAAACTATTATTTTTGTTACCCAATCACCAAACAAATGTTAAAAATTTTAGCTTATTAAATCAATTAGATGTGGACATAAGAACAGACAAACAGACATTTTTAATTTTGCCAAAGATACTGTATTGTTTCTCCAGTGAATTACATCAGTATAGATACTAGCCTATCAGAACCTAGACTCAGACAAATAGCTAAAGAAAAGAATAATAAAGCTATTGAAAACAAGTTTTATGCTGGTGTGGGGAAAAATAGTTGTTAATAAGTGATAAATGATACAAAAACTAGAGCCTTAAGACCAAGGTAAATAAGATACCAAGGAGCTGAGAGATGCATCAATGGGGTTAGGGATTTGATATTCAGTAGTGCATATTGGTAATTGAAGGTGCTGAGTCGATGATCCTCAATAGTTATATAATAAGCTTATCACCAAGTACTAAAAAAATTGATTCCTTAGGGAAAAGAAATACAAAGTTGCTTAATTCTATAGATTAACCATGTTGTTTTACCTCAATTGATTTAATCCCCATATCTGGATAGTAGTATAATATGAGACTGATTATATTTAAAAAAATGTATAGAGATGGTTGGCCAAAACAATTAGTCACAGCTCCCTTGCCTCATTCATGACAGGAAAATTGAGCTCTTGTTCACCAATTTTTCCCATAAAAATCCTTTTTGCAGCTCTGGTTTGGTACATCAGATGTTCCACAGATTTGTAAAAACCTACCATTTGTGAGGTCCTAATATATAACTTATTAAACTAAGTTCTTGGATAATACAATTCTCAATAGATATGAGTGCCAATCTCATTGCAATGCATTCATCTAAAATTTTTGTGCACCTGCCCTGATGAGGATTTTGAGCTTCTTGATAGAATCAAAAAGCAAAGGCATCTATGGTTTAATCACTTTTGATAAATTTTACATCAATTCCTGCTTTTGGTTTGTAAGGCGCTCTGAGGGCTGCCAAATTTGCTAATTATGGCATCTTTTGCCTCATGTAGGTCCTACCTTTGTTTTCTAATCTTGGTAGGATAATGTCATGGAGCGTGTTGATAATAATTAGACTGCGCTGGCCCTCATGATGGGTTACCACCCAAAACACCAGCCATAATATCTCTGGTACATTCATCCATTTTAGTACTAGACAGCCATCCATAATGACAAATGCAAAATGAATAGCTCCACTGTGATTACTAGCCAGGGGTCCCAAAATTGAAAGTTATCAGACTAGATACACAGAGGACTATTTAATTTAGAAATGAATCTAGAATTTTTTAGATATTTTTATTTAGACTAATTAGCAGAAAGGGAAAAATGGAGCAACAGAGATAACTGTTGGTGACCAAGGCCCTATATGCTCACTGAATGGGGAAATAAGACTAAGCACACTAATGTCAATAATCTCATAATTCAATCACTTTGGATCAACATTTTAAATAATTGACTTTACTGACTTGGATCTAACCTACATGGACAGATTGGTATTTAATTCACTAGTGGGAATATTCACTCTGATGCAATCATGCATGATGCAATGACAATGACTCCCTACAGCGGACAGCAGGTTGCACCCATAGCCAGGCCACATAGGGCCAGTTCCATTGAGTAAAGAGAGGATTTATCACACCTATACTTTCAGAGGACGGGTCTGTTTGCAATGATGTTGGTGGGGAAGGGCAAATAAATTTTTTGAACCTAATAGTGACTCATTTAATTTGCCTTCAACAATTAATGTTTACTTCTTCCAGAAGAATTTTAACCAGTGGAGGGAACCTCTCAGGGGAAAATCACTGCTCACCTTCAAAGGCAATGGCTTCTGACTATCGCCACATCCTGAAACACCTCCCAAAATTTTACTCACCAACTCTTGGGTGGTGAACAGAGGAGGAGAGGTGCAATTCTCAGAGGATACGCCATTACAATCTGTAAAAATTTACTACTTTGGGTTTCTTATTGGTAAACAACCCTAGTAATCTTTTTAGTGTACAGGTTCAGTTTCCTTGTGGACTTTGTCCGCGTTGCATAGTATATTGGATTATTGGTTGATAATAGTATGATGACTAATATCTGCATTTGAGTAGGATTCTTATATTTTGCCCAACACTCGGCCAGTATTCCTGATTGAAATACTTGAGATGCCATGATATAGGTATTCGTTCCCTCATTCTGTCCAACCTGATCTTCTCTGAGATTCCCTGTTGACAGTCTCTTTGGTCCAACACACAGTTGGCAGCAATCCCCAATTGTGTCTCCTTCTTCTCTAGATCCCCGCTCAGATCTTTACTCTTTTCACTAAGAGTTTTCCAATTTTTACACAAAGCAATAATACTCTTGAGAAGAATAGCACAATGGAAGCTGATGATAGTTTACTAATTAATCTATATACTGGATGAAATAAATTAGAACTATATATCTTTAATATGATCTAATTATCTGCTTTTATTATAGTGAATTCTAGGGAATTTATAGTGGGGATTCGGTCGTCTAACCCTTGGTTGACACCTCCTAATTGAAACGGCAGCCATTGCCATTGAATCACCTATCCTCATCTCAGCAGCAATGGTCTTCCCCATCCTGGCTACGATTCCACCATTGGACATCCTTAAAACCTAAACATAAAGAGTCAGAAAATGTGTCCCTAACGTTTTCCTCTTGATCCAAGTGAACCAACCATATTTGGCTAGTGACCTGCTTAGGTAATGGGACTTATTACCCATTAAGGCAGGTCACACACCAACCAATTGATTCACTAGTTGCAGGTGGCATCACTCTCCTTGCAACTTGATATTCATTCCCAATCAGTTGGTGATGAAACCCAACCAATTCCAATCAGTACACCTGATAGTTAATTACTATCAGATGCCCCTATTTTGTCAGCAACTCTACCCAATGAGATCTTAAGTATTCATCCGGATCAAACCTCAATGGATACAACCAGGAGAATATCCAAAAATCCCCCAAAAATAGTTAAACCAAAACTCGGGACAACTGATTTCTAATTCACTTCGCCTTAAGGAATTTTCCCCTAGCGATTCCTGGTAATCTAGAAGGCTGGGAATATGGGCAAAAATCCCAACACATCCCCCCTCTTGCCTAGATTTCTAGCGAGAAAAGGACTGGGGCATGAGAAAACCACTTCAGACACTTGGTTGAATACTTTATTGGTTCAAGTGGAGTACACTTACTAATACTCAATGCTGCTCAGGATGACCTTTGGAATGTGGCACTCTTCCTCTTCCTCCTCGCTACCGCCTACTCAGAGCGTGGTCCCCACAATCTACTGTCATGCCAGGCTGATTGATTTACTCATGATGATATTAGTCCCAGGATCCAGTTTTTCCCCCATCAGGGCATATGACCCGCTGTCATATTCAGGATTCTTGGTCTGGCGTCCTTGATTTCCTGATTTTCTCCTTCTCCTGGACAGGAGACTCTTGCCATCAATGTTTGTTTTGCAGCCCAATTAAGAAAACTTATTTTTATTCACCCTTGTTATTTCTCTCATAACCTTTTTGGCTCAAGTCATTTCTAATTCTTCTTTTGGATAGCTTATCCCATTAATTTTGAGATTAATTTCTCCGAAATTGGAGCTT
>JAKSZP010004508.1:0-57823 GCA_022478985.1 Massospora cicadina
CTCTATAAACCATTAAGCTCCAATTTTGGGGAAATTAATCTCAGAGTAATGAGATAAGCTCTCCAAGGGAAGAATTAGGAATGACTTACAGCCAAGATTTTATGAGTGAAATAATGAGGGTGAATAGAAATAAGTATTCTTAATAAAGCTGCACATCAAGCATCAATGGTAAGAGTCTCCTGTCTAGGACGAGGAGAAAATCAGGAAATCAAGGACGCCAGACCAAGAATCCTGAATATGACAGTGGGTCATATACCCTGATGGGGGGAACCAAATCCTAATACTAATAATGTTATGAGTAAATTGATCAGCTTATCATGACAGAAGGTCATGGGGACCACGCTCTGAGAAGGCTTTAGCGAGGAGGAAGAGGAAGAACGCCATATGCTGAAGGTCGTCCCAAGCAGCGTTGAGTATTGATGAGTGTACTCCACTTGTACCAATGAAGTATTCGACCAGGTGTCTGAAGTGGTGTTCTCATGCCCCGGTCCTTTTCTCGCTAGAAATATAGGCAAGAGGGGGGATGTGTTGGGATTTTTGCCCACATTTTCAGCCTGCTAGATTACCTGGTATTGCTAGGAGAAAATTCCTAAGGCGAAGTGAATTGGAAATTGGCTGACCCAAATTTTGGAGGAACTATGTTTGGGGGATTTTAGGATATTTGTCTGGTCATATCCATTGGAAATCGATTCAGATGAATACTTAAGATCTCATTGGGTGGAGTTGCCAATAAAATAGGGGCATCTTATAGTGATTAACTATCAGGTGTACCAATTGGGATCAGTTGGGTTTCAATACTGACTGATTGAAAATGAATAGCAAGTTGCAAGGCGAGTGATGCCATCTACAACTAGCAAATCAATCAGTTGGTGAGTAACCTGCCATAATGGGTAATAAGTCCCATTACCTAAGAAGGTTGCTAGCCAATTATGGTTGAACCTCTTGTATTGAGAGGAAATCATTAGGGACACGTTTTCTGACTCTTTTCATTTGAGGTCTTGAGGATGTCCAACAATGGAATCCTAGCCAGGGTGGGAAAAACCATTGCTGCCAAGATGAGGAAGGGTGATTCAATGGCAATAGCTGCCATTTCATTGAAGAGGTTTCAACTAAGGGTTAGACATCCAAATCCCCCACTATATAATTCCCTAGGTTCATTTAATAAAAAACATTATTATCATCTACAAAAGCATTATTATCTACAGTTATATTATCAATTTGGTGTATAGTTAGACTATCAGCTTCTATTGTGTCATTCTATCTCAAGGATACTATTGCAGAAGGCAATAATTGGAAGACTCTCAGAGAGAAGAGTAAAGGTCTGAGCAGGGATCTAGAGATGAAGGAACCACAATCAGGGATAGCTGCTGACTGTGTGTTGGGCTGAGAGAGACTGTCACTGGGGTATCTTAGCAAAGATTGGGTGGAAAAGAGTATAGGGAACAAATCCCTATGAGTATGACTTCAAGATTATTCAATTGGAAATACTGGCCGAGCGTTGAGCCAAAAAATAGTATAATCTCAACTATGGATAATAGTCTCCATACTATTATCGATCAATACATTCTATACAACGTGATGAAGTGCGCAAGGAAATAGAACCTGTGCAGTAAAAAGGTTACTGGGTTGCCCAATGATAATCAACCTAGAGTAAATTTTTACAACCTTCTGTAGCATTTGCTAGCAAAGTTCCCTTTTTGACCACAGTTGTGGCATGTAATTGGCCCCTTTTGATGCTTTTGCTCAAATTTTTGGAGTTTAGTTCTGAAAGTTTTTCCCCTGATTGGACATAGTGTTGCTTTTTGGCCTGAAAATTGGGATTTTGCTGATCCTTGGCCCAATTAGGGGTATTGAAACTACTGAAACACTTCTCAAGTTATGTAAGTTCTTGGAATTCCAAGCTTCCATTAAATGCAGGTACAATGACATTGTGCAGTTACTGAAGAGCAGAACTGCATGTTACATTGTAACCTTAGCGTCAAACTTATCTATTGCGTTGCACACACGCAGAACTTGTGCCTCATGGATAAATCTGTCTGCAAAGCCCTTAATAGTCTCATTCTGTTTAAATTCAATATTAAAAAGCTCTCTTTTTCGGGTTTCTAATTTCTCAGGCCCTCCAAACTGTTTTTTACTGAAATTTTGGCTTCATATAAAACCAATTATCGCCCAGATAGAGCATAATGAAGTCATAACTATGGGCATCGAGTGAGTTAATCAGTACTGATCCTTTTGCATGATCTGATGCTCCCCTCATTATTTTTCAAATAGCTTGAAGAAAGAGTGAACGTTCCCATTCTTATCAAACATTGGTAAATTCAGTGGTTTGAAGTCATCTCAGCCTGTTTAGGTATTGGATTTGTACTTCTTCTTGAACGTCTTGGTGTATCATTGCTCATAATTGGCCCTCTTTCCCATTGGAGAATATATGGAGTCAGGATTTCTTCTAGGATTCTAGGCATAGAATGGATGTTCAAGCTATCAGTTTCTGTATTAATATCGATTTCTGATGATTCAGTTTCATGATATTGCTCTGAAATACTGGATTCTGATGCTTGAATTCACCCCTTAGTTGTTTTCTCAGACTGTTTTTTGGCTGAATGGGCAGAGCTTATCCTATTTTCTCTTTTGTCAAAGCAGGGTGAAAATTGGCAGCTTTGATTTTCGAGGTTGTCATGATTTTATTTGAATAAAGCTTGATTGGATGTTATTCTTTTAATTTCTTTGTCCATACTATCTACTCAGGAATTTGCAATTGAAAATTGCATTCTGAGTTCTCAAATCTCCTGAGTATTTTCAGTATTTCTGGTCTCTAATCTTGACACAAACTTTCAAATTTTTGAAAATTCCTTGCTGTTCAAGGCATTTTTCTCATCCCTATTTGGGACGACTGGTTTTGCTGCATGAGCTCCTCCCACTGTGATAAGATTCTAGGAGTAAGAAGTACCAGCTTTAGAGGCTTGTCAGCTGGTAAATAATCCAAGATTTCCACATTGCTTTTACCATCTTGCTGTCACTTTTGCGTCTGACTGAATCTTCCAGGAACTGGTTATTTGAAGCCACTTTGAAGAGTGTAACTGGTTTTGAGTGATCACCAGTTGAGAAGTTTTAAGGAATGCTAAATTGATAATTATTATCCTGCACACTTAATCGGTACAAGGTTCCATAGATTGATCCCCAATAGTGCCAGTGGCTTACGGTATTCAAACTGTTCAGAAACTCACTAGGCAGATTAAATAGACCAACTCTTCTGGTTGATTTTGGGTGTAATTTTCCCAACATAATTAGGAACTTCTTCTGAGGCAGGTTTTGATACTAGCTTTGGATTTGACGCTTCCAGCTTGTTGACACTTCTCCAAATTTAGGATTCAGACAAGACTAGGAAAGAGTTAAAATAAATATATCTTTTATTAGATGGTATTTTTTATAATCAGTCATTACGCCAGACGCTGGTATTTATACCTCTAGGCCATATCCTGACCACATTTGAGCACAAAATTCCAACAGATATTATACCACTCAGTTTGACCCTCGAACTGATATGACTGAGACCTATTCTTATGTTTATTGGTGGCAAAATATTCTCAAAATTAGGAGGATTTCTGGGACAAAAATTGCGATAAAAACACGCAAAATTATCCTAGGATCCTCTGGCTTTAAGTTTTTCGTCATACTGCTTAAAAATACACCTTCTGTGAAATTCTTGCATTAATTAAAGTATATGATGTACCTCTAATTGGGATGTCGGATGGCCTCTCTCTTTTTAGCACTAAGTACTCCCTCTTAGGGAGTCCATGTGCAAGTGCTATCATGCCGATTATGCAGATTGACATACAAATTTTGCTCTAGGGTGGGAAATTGATTACATTATCATTTGTCTGATTGTCCATAGGACTTTTAAACGTTAAGTTTGGGTCAGTCCCAAATGATTTTGTATACTAGTTGTTGAATATTGTTCTCAGCAATTGCTGACCAATTGCGAAGATTTGATGCAAAGATAATCATCCATAATGTGCGAGCATATTTGGCCTGAGCTTATTGATAAAATACTAGATTGAATTGAAGTTGGGATATCTAGCACAAGCCATATAATTGCAATAGGCTTTGAGTTGAGAGTTAAGGTATTAGCTTGAGCATTGGGAGAATAATTGGCCCAATCTGATAATTGTCAAAAGGTTTATTTTTGATTCAACCACCAAAATCTGACAGTTGTCTACACTCCACAGAAGCCCCGTGAAAACCAAATTTTTTGGAGTTATTTATCAAGAGTACCAATTAAAGTGACAACAGTTATAGCAGGAGACCTAAACTGTTGGATGAACGTGATTAAGGATACATTCCCAACAAGTGAAAGTCCCAACAGGAAGGCTGACGAGATGCTAGAATACCTAGTCAAATTGGGGATGTGCCTCATAATCAATAAGGAGGATACAACTTGACCAACCTAGTAAAATGGTCATATAACTCCGTTGGATCCTCACAGTCTGGCTTGTGCCAGGATTATATACTGGTGTCATCCAATCTCAAGTGCTGACATCCAACAGCGAGGTCATTATAAATGCCAAAAACAACCACATGATCATCCACGTGGATATTGATCTGGACGAACCACCAAGGAACGATAATGGCAGTTGGCATTAGCCACACTGAGAGGTGGGGAATGGATCCAAACAATAGAAGATGGAATGGATCGACTGGTCACATATCTGGATCATCACCTGAAGATAGATTCTCTGGAAAGCTGGGTCTGGATCAAAGAGAAGATTAGGCATGATAGGATGAGTATAAAAAAGCAATGACCTACAAGCGAACTGCCACCATGAAGCAGCTGAAAGCTGCACTGGGGAGGTTAAAACTCACCTGGCTGTACAGCAAAGATTGGTGGAGCAAGTATCAAACAATGCACAAATGGCATTGGGCCTTAATGGAGAAACAGGATATGGAGCAATGGATAAATGCTACCTACCAATATCAGAGCTCAATGAGGAAGATGTCCAAAGAGGACCTGGCACACCTCAAGGAAATCTGAACCAAGGCTAGGATTAAGGAGGTAGAGATGTGGAAAGGGAAGTAACAACAGACCAGAAACAATCAAGTGCGAAATTGAGCATTTCTACGGCGAGCTATTCCACCAACAAGAGATGAGTGAATTGCTGATAGATGCCCTAGTTGACCTGGAAAAGCCGGCACTCAGGGCCTGTACACTGGAAGACATTGCTAACTTGTCCACCAAAATTTTAATCAATGAAGTCAATCAAGCACTAGAAGAGTTGCAACAAAGAAGGCAACAGGCCCCAACAACATGCGCGTGGAAGTTCACAGTGCATTCCATGTTTGCATTGCGCTGGAGCTCAAATCCCTCTTTAACCACTTCTTGTAAAACAAAAAATCCCAAGAGGACAAGAGACACAAATTGTACTTTTATGCAAAAAGAACTCCAACGCCAACTCTGGAACTGGCGCATGATCGCTCTATCCAACACCAACTATAAGCTGATCACATGCATTTTATTAAATCGGCTTATGAATGGCACCACATATGCTGCATAAAGCCCAAACCGGTTCATCAAGGGCCAGAGAACCTGGGACAGCATTGGTTCAGTCCAAAATATGCTCCAGGATATGTGGGGAACTGAGCAGGGCTATCTCATGTTCCTTGACATGGAGAAGGCCTACAATCGGGTAGTGTGGTATTTCCTAAATGTGGCGCTAAAGGCGGCTGTTATCCCTGAATCTTTTGATCATTGATATTAATGCTGTACTTGGGCCTGGTCACCCAAAAATTGTCATCAATAGCATAATTAATGATATTCCAGTCAGGTAGGGTCTATAATAAGGAGGCCCCATGTCGCTGATTTTGTTAAACTTTTCAGCCAATGTATTATTGGCTGCAGCAGATGTGAAATTCTGGGCTTAGTCCACACTAATCAAATGCCAATGAAAATGATGGCCTTTACCAATGACACAGAAGTAGGTATTAGTTCATCAACCAACCTTCAGGGCGCCAAGGAGCTACTAGACCTATATCAGTTAGCATTGAACGCAAAGATCAGCTTGGTAAAAATCTCAGTAATGAGGATTGGTGTCCCAAATTTCAGCCACTGACTGACACAACGCCAATCATGAACTCTCAGATGATACAATACCTTAGGATACTCTTTAACAAAGAAGGATCAGTGATACTGGAAACTGAGCAAGAGGTGTTATCAAGTCTGTTGGTCTGAATGGCATGCTGTAAAAATGCAAGGCTATGCCTCAAGAAAAAAGTGATGGACATCAACATATTCATATTCTCCAAGCTATGGTATGTCACCCATGCTGCCAGTAAGCCCAAACCTAGAGAAAAAAAATCAGGACAATGCTCCGCACCTTATTATGGTTTAAAGAAAAAGTGGCGCTGATAACCCTAGAAACCCTGTCCAAACCAAAAAGTGAAGGAGACATGAGTTTTATAGATTTTAAATCCCACGCTTATGATATGGCGAAGTTGTTCCTTAGGCTAATGCAGACGCACATGCGCTGCCCAACCCTAGCTTGGAATGTGAACTGGGCTAGAGTTCAGGGCCTTCAGGAGCCAATCTCTCCCTGATCAATATGCTAATGAATGGCAAACCACCCATGTATGCCTTCCCAGAAAGGTACTCCATACTACTGTTGATTGTGCAATTGGGCAGTGCGCCTAGGTTGATGGTCATTTTAACTGGCAAATTGGGATGCCGACCAAATCCTCAAGGATGTCAAGGCCCATAATTCTGCAATTATTTCCACAATAAAATGGGAGGCGCAATTGAATTGCCCACAAATACGCCATCATGACAATAAAAATTTGCAATAAATTGACCCCAATCGAGTATGGGGATCTGCTCCCAAAACCTGAGTGCAACCCACCCGCTTGACCATGAATTCTAAATGACTGGGCAGCCAAAGTCCACTACACCAACTACTAAACAAAGGAGTTGATTTGGGCCTCAACTCCTGACTAGTAATGATAAAGCAACGGTCAGTCACCTGGCAGATTCTGCACCAAGCAATTAGTTCTGGTAAGCATAGTAAACCAGACTACCCACACAAGGAGTTCCCAGTATGCGCCAAACTGGAAGCAGATAATGTCCACTGATATTACAAATGCGCTGTATTCAAAAAGTATTGGCAAATGATGCAATACATCCTCTCAGGCGAACAATTTTTGATTGAAATGCATCTGTTGCAAGACCTTTTGTTGTGAAAACTCTGAGAACAGACCAATCCAACTATGGGCCTCAATATACCATTTTTTGTGTATGGGTAATACACTCAGCTTTCATTGCCAAGAGTTTGGACAGTGAGCACCCTCATCACAAAAGTTTAATGTTGAAGACCATTTGGATTAAATTCAATCAGCTCCACCAGATCTCAAATTTCTCGCGTTTAATCCCTGGGTCTATAAAGCTATGCGTTTGGCTTTTCCCACCGGATCACTCATTGTACATGACATAACAATGAATCACCTCAAGAATAAATGGCCTGTAAGCCCATCAATGATAGAACTGTGGCTAGCAATAGAGATTGACAACCAGCAATGGTTGGAGATGCTAGGAAAAACACAGCTTAATTTCCCAGTCATTTACCCTTGACTTATTTACTGTATTCCGCCCTCCCTTCTTACATTTCATTTAATTTAATTTTTATCTAAAGTATGAAGTCTAAAAAAAGTGGTAAAGCATCTGGCATGCTTTGCTGAGACCTGGTCTCAAATCTCCTTGGGTATTCAAGTGATTTTTAGGTAAATATTAATGATACAATTTACAATGACAGAATGACCTGATACAAGAGATAAAGAAGTAGTAATTTGAACAACAGTTAGCTGCTGTTAAAATTCTAGGGGCTTTGCTGCTCGCTCATGAATAAAAACCCCTAAAATTGATAACTTGCACAGGTTCAGTTTGTGCAATCCTCACGTTGTCTGATGATATATATATACAATTGACAATAGTATGAATACTATTATCTGTAGTTGAATAGATCACTAGTATTTGATCCAACGCTTGACCAATATTCCTCCTCAAAATACTCTAGATGTCCTCAGTAAGAATTTATTCCCTTACCGCCAAACTTGATTCACGCTCAGATACTAGTTTACAGCCTATCCTCTGGTGACACAAAGTTAACAGCAATTCATGTCTAGCTCAGCTTCTCTCCTTTAAATCCTCAATCCTTACTCTTTATCCTACTAAAAAATCTTCAATTAAAGCACACAGTAATAATTTCCTTGAAGAAGAATAGAACTAAATATGGATTCTGCTAATTGATAAAATTCTGACTAAACTCTAGTAATTAGTTTTTTTATTAAGTGAACTCTCAGGGGAAAGTTATAATGGGAATTTGGCGCCAAACACTTGGTCAGCGCCTCAGCAATGAAACGGCAGCCTTCCCATTAAATTACCTTTGTTTTATCATCAGCGATGGTCTTCCCCATCCTGGCTAGGATTCCATTGTCAGACATCCTCAATACCTAAAACAGAAAGAGTCAGAAAACGTGTCTCTAACGTTTTCCTCTTGATCCCAGTTAACCAACCATATTTGTTGAGCGGCCTGATTAGGTAATGGGACTTGTTACTCGTTAAGGCAGGTTGAAAAACAATTGATTGATTCACTAGTATCAGGTGGCATCACTTGCCTCGCAACTTTCTCCATAAATCTCCAATTGGTTGGTGATGAAACCTGACTGATCCCAATTGGTACACCTGATGGTTAATCATTGATTAACTATCAGATGCCCCCCATTTTGTTGGCAACTCTGCACGATGAGATTTTAAGCATTCACCCAGATTGATCACTGACAGATCCAAACCAGGCGAATTACTCAAAATACCCTTAACATTGTTTACCTAAAATCTGGGTCAACTGATATCCAATTCACTTAGCTATAGGGAATTATCCCCTATAGACCCATGATAATCTAGACGGCTGTAATTATAGAAAAAATTCCAACACATCCCCCTTCTTGCCTAGATTTCAAGTGAGAATAGGATTGGGACAGGATAATACCGCTTCAGACAACAGGTCAAATACTTCTTGTGTTCAAGCAGAGTATGTCAATCAGTACTCAATGCTGCTTGGGGTGATCTCTGGCATGCATCTCTCTTCCTCTTCTTCCTTGATACCACTACTCAGAGCATGGTCCCCACTATCTTCTGCCATGACAGGCTGATTGTTTTACTCATGATGATATTAATCCTGGGATCCATTTTCTCCCCATCAGGGCATATGACCCACTGACATATTCAGGATTCTTAGTCAAGCGTCATAAATTCTTGATTTTCCTTATCATCCTCGACAGAAAATTCTTGCCATCAACGTTCATTTCATGGTGCAATTAAGAATGTTCATTTAATTTCACTCTTGTTATCTTCTAATAATAAGTGTTTGACTCACATTATTCTTAATTCTTCTCTAGAGAGCTTATCCCATTGATATTGAGATTAATTTCTCCAAAATTAGAGCTTAATTAATTCCAGAGTGCATAATGCCAATTATCATAAAAGTCCAAAATCCTCCCTCTCATCCAACTCATATGTCAAATTCAGAGTATTGGTACCAACAACTGCTTGATAGCATGTCTGATAAAGACCTTCTTCTTTTTTAACTGATGAGTTGACCTGCAAGCTTGAACCTCTTTTATGGTCCTCTTAGAACTCATACTCCCAGTCAAGTATCCGTGGCCAGTCTTTAATGGAATTACTGTAAATAGTATCCAACCCTGATGAAACCAGGTTAGTGATTGTCTCAAATGACTCATAACAAATCCTCCCTGTGTTGTTGATTCCTGAGTTAGATTTTGAAACAATCCTGGATTCCGCCCCATTTTCAGAAACTCCTACTATCATTGTTAAAACTCCAGAAGCAATGCCCTATGCTCTCAATCATTCATTTCTTGATATATTGGAATTGCTTCTAAAGTAACTTTTCTGACTCAGCCAGTATTACAAACCAGCTGTTCTGTTAACTGAATTGGTCATCAGAAACCATGAACATTTTAGCTCCCCTATGCTGAACTGAGGACCTGAGTATCTGAGGCTCTATCCATATCTCTTAACCTTCCAATCTTGAAAACATCCTAGATCTAGAAATTGCAACCTATGCTCTTCAATTTTTTAGCCAAGTTCTTTGAAGCTGAGGCATGAAGCTTCCTGCATCTCCTGGCTTCCATCAATTATTCTGCTTTCTCTTCCAAGAAGCTCATAGTCATTATCTGCAGGATGCCATTTGCTCCATGTATGACTATCTCATTTTCTGGCGCATCCCATTGGTATCTTCCCTTGATGGCTTTGATTGGGGCATGATTTGGCAACCCCCACCTAGTATCCCTTGCTTGATGCTGGCCCATAAGTCCAATGTTCTTGACAAAGCCCATTTATAAGCGCTTAAGACCAATCTTCTGGCTCCAGTACCATATTGGGATTACTTGGGGTTATTTGATGACTGCCTCTTCTCGTTCTGTTGCTTCCCCCAATCTGGGTACACATTTGGCAAGTACCAATATTTCCATCTCTCTTCTCCTAGTTGCATTCTCACATGGATCCGCCTCCACTCAGCAAACTTGGCTTTTAGTAGTTCTAGTCCTTGCTTGCATCCAATCTTACATAGAATTTGATAGTTTGTTTACTCCTGTTGTGATCCATCCTACCTCTTTCAAGAGGCTACATAGGCTGAATCATCCCTGAGTAAGGATAACTAATAAAATACTTTTATGAAATTATATTTTTTACTGTGCGTTTTAATATTTTTTCCGCTATATTTTTATTAATTTTTTATAAATTTACTTTTTTTATATGTACTAGACCTTTTTTAGTTCAGAGGTCCATCTTTTTATTTTATTCCCCCAGACTGGTTCCTAGGTTTACTTATATCTACCAGTTTTCTATGGTTCAGAGGTCTTTTTTTCTTAAGACTTAACCATCTAGTTTGGGCTAGCATCCCTTTTTTGGACTTAACCAAATCATTAGGAGATAACCAACTTTATGGTTCATTAGTCCTTAAGGAACTCTTTTTTTCATTATTATTTTCATCAATTTATTGATTTAAATACTTATCATGGACTTGATTTACTTTCCTTCCATCCAAGAGGTTCTTGATGGAGTAGGCGTCCGTCACTGTCATGGTGATAATCTTGAATGGACCTGACCACAACGCATCTAACTTGTTTCTTCTCCAAAAACCATGCATATTTCAATAGGCAACTCTTTTGTATATTTGGTATTTTGATAAGGCCAGTTGGTTCTTATCATCCAGAGTTATTGCTTTAATCCTTTTCTTTAAGGTCTTATCGTATGTTTTTGATTGCATTGTAATCAAATTAATTCAAAATCAGTTCAGGTACTGCTTGGCACTCATCCCTAATGTTGGTTCCACCACCAAATATAATATCGGTGGCAATGCGGCCTTCCTTCCATATAGCAACACAAAAAGAAATTTTCCAGCCACCAAATGATGACTTATACTGTATAAAAACATCACCAAACTAAGGTATGTTCCCCATGCAGAAGTTTTTCCTGCAATCATCTTCCTCAGCATCGTGGCCAGAATCCCATTGACCCATTCTACCAATCTGTTCATCTATGGCTGTCAAGGTACATAAATGACTCCTCTGATCCCTATTATTAAATTAAATTGTAGGATCACATAAGATGTGAAATTCTTTCATTATCACTCAACATGACCTGCGGGCATCCATGTCAATATACCACCTGATCTAGGATAAGCCTTGTGGTGCTTGTAGCGTCTACTTTTGCCAGGGCCTTTGTCTTGACTTATCTCATAAGATGTCAATCGCAACTATGATATTTGACTCCCCAGTACTCATGGCTAATGGTCACATCACATCATTGGACACCGTATGACAAGCAAATACAGGGCGGACCGATCAGTATCCAGCCTGTTCTTGTGGGGCTTATCCAACTGGCACTCCACGCAACAAACCAGATAATCCGCTACATCATAAATGATGAATTCCAGTAATAGTACCGGTAAATATGATTGGTCACCTTTCTCCAGCATCTATGCCTGACAACCTTATGAGTGGCTTAAACAATAGCCATCCGTTCCAATGTCATTGGAAATAGTTTTTGTTTCTCATCATCATCTTAAAAGCTTGTCCATCCATGGTCTCAGTGTTTTCTATCACTTTTTGAAGTGTACCTTGGATTTCTTGGGGCTTGTTATAATTTCTCCTTTGAACATTTTCTAAAATAGCTCATCCGCCTACTGGTATACCACTTGGACCATTGGTAACCTTGATAAGCCATCTGCGTTCTGATGAGAAGCTCCAGCTCGGTGGACTATCTCAATATTGTAAGCCTGTAGCTTTAATGCACATAAGGCTAGTCGTCCTTACAGTTCTCTTAAATTGTGTATCCAATGAAATGAGGAGTGGTCCGTCTCCACTTTGAAGTGTGTTCCATGAATATACAATAAATATTGTTTAAAGGAGTAAATGGCTGCAAGTCATTCATGCTCTTTCACGGTGTAATTCCTCTCAGCTGCTGAGAGTGTCTAGCTCACATACACTACCTGATGTTTTTCTTCAAATTCATCTACTTGGCTCAGGATGGCATGATCGCCATTAATGAAGCATCAGTCTGTATTATAAATTCTTGATTTTAATCTGGATATTTCAAAACATGGAGAAGCTATTAAATATTGAAAAATTCATTAAAAGAACTCTGAGCCTTTTCACTCCAATTGAATTCTTTTTAGGATCCTTCATTTTATTTAAATAGGGGCCCAGCGATTCTTAAAGAAACCCAAATAAATCTTTAATAGTATCTGACCATTCTAAGGAACACTTGGATATCTCAGACAATCTTTGGTACAGCTATTCGCTCTATGGCTTAATTTTCTGGGCTTGCAGCTGCAGTCCACTAAAGTTGATTACAAATCCCAGATAATCCAACTCTTTCTTGAAGAAGTGACATTTCCTTGGCTTGATCTTCAGGTTAGCCACTGTCAGACATTTACCTTTGCAGCTCAAAAATAAGAATGTTCTAAGTCGAGTTCCACTGAAAAAGGGAAATGTCAGCTATTTGCAATTCCCCAATACCATTACAAGCGATTCTAATGGGATGTTGTTGAGAACGGCCAAAAGACCCTGGCAATTTATTAGCAGAACCCCATAAACTGGGGTAACACCAGTTCAAAACCTGCACGGGACTTTTTATAAAAACAATTGATCAGATTTCGCCGATTGTATGACAGACTTTGGAGAAACCAGCGGAAGGTACTACCCCAACCAGCACCAAGTCCTTCACCACACCTGCGCAGGGGCCACCCCTTTTATAGGCGTGGCAATGGGCCCCAAGGTGAGAATATCTTCTAAAATGGTGATTGGTTGGGGTATATCAAGACCTTGCCACATGGGTATTTTGCCCCAAAAACCCAACGTCCGCTTTACCAAAATTAGTCAACTCTCCCCAAGATCTGATAGGAGAGTTCCACATATTTCCTAATTTGGAATGTATTGCAGCTATTCCAAAACTATCCCAAATTTCTTATGGCATTTAAAAACAGTATAAATATTAATTGACAAAAATTAGAAAGAATCGTTTTTTGTTTACCCCCCGCTCTCCTAATAAAAATGATAAAACCTAGTTTTTATTAGTTAATTTTATTTAATTATATTATAGTTTTTGTGGAATCCAACGGCGTAAGCATCAGCGAGCACCTTCAAGTTGGATTCCTACAAAATGGTGCTCATCACAGGGGATCCCTATACAACAAAACTAGCTGCTCTTGAAAAGCACTAACAAGCACTTTGTCTCGCCTTGAGGAGCTTGTTTAGCGCCCTTACAAATATCCTATTAAAGACAAGTTTACCCCTGGTAAAGGGAGCATTGCTACCTTCCTTTACGTATATGAAGCCGCTATGTATGGTGCCACAGACAGGCAAAACATTTGTCACATCCTTCCTTGTCTAAGCCAAGTAGCTCAAGAGATGATAGTACCTAAGCCTGAATCCTAAGTGCACATGGCCAGAAGTGAAGAAGGCTCTTCAAGCTGAATTCAGATTAAAGCAAAGTCTACAGAGAAAAACATGCCTTTGTGCGCCTTAGCATGTATGAAGGTGAATCAACCATCGCTTTTGATGAACGCTTTTACCTTGCTGCACAAAGATTGTCAATCTCAAACATGCTTACCCTTGATGATACTATTGCCGCCATGTTAACTGGGCTAGCCTCTCAGCCCTCTCTAGCCCGACATATCATCTCAGTGAAATGATATTTAATGAATATCCGCGACATTAAGGAATCTTCGTTAGATGTGGCGGAATTCCAAATATGTGTCATATCATATGAAGCTAAAAGGACAAATTTGGATCTAACTTTTGATGAGCATTCGCCTGTTGATCAATTGGAAGTGAGGCCACCTGTGCCTATCTTCTTTACTAAACCTTCTCCCTCAGTGCGACTTAAAAAGGTTGTCACTCCTTTTAATGAATCAAAGCCCTGTAAGGTTGTAACAACCATACACCCATACCAGCGCACTAACGCCTCTGTGCCTTCCCTTCCAGCCAAGTTGGATAATGCGTCTTCTAAGGCTACCCAATCCTCTGTAGCCATCCCCCCTACCTCCATCGCTGCCTTGCCCGTTGTTGCGAATACTCATGGGGAGGAATCTGAGGGGGGTTTGATGACGTTAGTTATTACATATTGTGTGCTCCTGCAGATGTAGAAGTGCCTGATCATTTGATTGCTGGAGGAGTAGACCAGACCACCATACCTGAGGAAACGTACCTTAGCCAGATTCTAGGGTGTCCAAAAGTTATTGACACTGCCAGCGATGGTGACTAATTCTTATCTGGATTGATTTTCCCTCTTCAGCGGGTTCATCCCATAAATTCCATCATGGATAAATACCCAGAGTCCACTAGAAAGATAACCTCCACCTTCTGGCTCAAGGAGGTCTTAGCTTTATCACCTAAATTTGGAGGAACGCTCAGTAAGGTTGAAGTGGTCATTCAAAAGGTCTGAATACTAGCCATCCTGTACACTGGCTCTCCAGTCAACGTGATCTCCTCTAAGCTTATTAAGAAAATAAAGCTAGCGCCTGACTTGGAGTACGCACAAGAGTTTAGAATCGCTGGTCTCAACAATACTCGTGCTATTGGGGCATACTCTTCCCTTCCCATTCAAACTGGGAAGCTTATCCTATCAGCCCCTACTGTGGCTTTGGATAACAAAATATATGATATGCTCATCGGCACTCAATTTATGATTGAGTATGAAGGAATAATTAACATGAAGCAAGGGGTCCTCTCGTTACTCAAATATGAAGTCCTTTTTGTTTTATCCAATAAAGAGCCCAACAAGCACGAATGCTCTTGCCTGATTGAATACCCCTTCTCAGATATAACTTTGCCTTGTTCCACTTCTGGGCGCAACACAAAGAATTACCCAATTCAGTGGATGCTGGGGATGGTATCCCTTTATACGCTGCAGATGAGGTCTTGATTAAGCCTGGTGAACAAAGAGTGGTTGAAACTAAGATCACGCTTCAAATCCCACGTCATTGCTTGCTGCACATCGTGAGTATTATAGGTGTTAGTCCCTTGGAGTGTCGTATATTGCCTGGAGTACTAGAACCAGCCTATCAGAGGCGAATTACCCTCCTACTGGGAAACCTCACTGGGAATGATATGATCATACAGAAATACCACGAGATTGGAAGAGGCTTCCTACTCCCTGTAGAGGACATCGAACATATCCATTCCATTGGCTTTATGGCGGATTTGGGCCTACCCATGGACAACATGGTGTGTACCTTTCCAAATGTGCATATTTTAGATAAGCTAACCCCAGAGGAGTTGGAGAAAGTTCATACCTTGCTGGACGAATATAGTGACATATTAACCCAATTTGGATAATGACTATGGCCACATGAAGGGCTGGTGCCACTCCATTGATGTAGGTGATGCCCGGCCTATTAAGTCCAAGCCCTACCATAAGTTAAAAGTGGAAGAGCAACAAATGAGGACAGAACTCCATCTGTTATTAGATGCGGTATTGCTTGTCGCTTTACTAAGCCCTTGGTCATAACCTCTTTTACTAATTAAAAAGAAAAACGGAGGCCATAAGATAGTAGTGGATTATCGTTGGCTAAATAGCCTCACTAAAAAGGATAGCTATCCTATCCCTCTTATTGATGACGCCCTAGCTCAACTCTATGGCTCTAACTTTTTCTCATCTATAAACTTGCTAGTGGCTATTGGAAAATGGACCTTTCTCCTCAAGATCAGGAGAACTGTGCTTATTTTTAGTGAAGGTCTTTTACAACCCACAAGATTACCCCAAAGGGTTGTGTAACGCACCTGCCTCTTTCCAGCGTGCGATGGATCTAATCTTGCAGGACCTCAAGTTAACTTGTGTCATCATCTATCTTGATGACATCACAGTGTTCTCCAAAACCTTCAACGAACATCTTGATCACTTGAAGGAGGTGTTTCAAAGGTTACGTCAGTCTAATATAAAACTGAAGCCCTCAAAGTGTACCTTCTTCCAAAGGAAATTGGATTTCCTTGGACACTCCATTTCATAAGAAGGTATTCAGCCCATGCAGGACAAGGTTGAAGCCATCTCAAAAAGCTGCCCCCTAAAAATCTACGGAATATTCAGGTATTTCAGGGATGATGGGTATTACCATCAATTCATCCCTAATCACTCAACTCAGTGAGCCCTTGTCTGGCTATTAACCAAGAATACCCCTTATTATTGGGGTACTGAACAAAAGGCCGCTTTTGAAACAATGAAGCAACTTTTACAACAACGTCCAATACTATGGCATCCTGACTATAATAAACCCTTCATCTTATTCACTGATGCCTCGGAATATGCCGTTGGGGCCATTCTATCCCAACTCAATGAACATGGTGTAGATTATCCTGTTTCCTATTTTAGTAAGATGCTGTCAAAGGCGGAATGCAACTACAATGTAACGGAGAAGGAGTGCCTTGCTGTTCTGTTAGCTTTGAAGCACTACCGCCCTTTTCTGTATGGAACCACCTTCACTGTAGTTATGGACCACGCATCCCTAAAGTGGTTACATAACATAGAGGACCCTACTGGTCAGCTAGCTTGCTGGGCTCTAAAGCTTCAGCCTTATGACATGAAACTCAAACACCATGATGGAACCTGTCACTTGATGTTGGGTTGACTCGGCTACCAGTCCTTTACTTGGATAATAGTGAGACAGAGAGGTTACATGACCTCTTAATGACTCCCAATGAATGGGAAGATGAGGATGAGCCTGTTCAGAAGATGTTGGCTCGGCACTCCTGTAACACCAAAGTTGAAAATGAGAAGTTGTATAAGCAGGTGGGGACAAATTGGCTGCCTTACCTTCGGCCCTTGGAACAAGTACCTGCTATACTAGAAGCTCACTCCACTCTAGGTCATGGAGGGGCAAAGAAAACTTATGAGTGGATCAAGGACCGATACTATTGGGATGGAATGATGGAGGCTATTGTTGACGTCTTGGAAGATTGCCTTACGTGTATAAATCAATCCATTTTCAAGACTAGATACCAGTATCAACCTACTTTCCTCAACAACCATTCCACATCATTAGTTTGTATGTATTAGGTCCCCTTCCTCATTCTGCTAGCGGAAAGAAATTTATCATAGTAGCTATTGACCATTTCACCAAGTGGGTGGAAGCAGTGGCTCTTCCTGCTCAAACTTCCAAGGCCACCACCACCTTTTTACTCCAACACATTTTCACAAGTCATGCTGCCCCCAAGTACTACTCTGAAATAATGGTAAGAACTTCACCTCCAGAGTAGCCAAAATCCTGACCACATCTATGGGAGCACAATAACTCTTCTCATCTCCATATAACTACTCCACAAATGGGACCGCGGGAAAAGCAAGTGGGACATTGGTTTCTATTATTCAGAAAATGGCCTCCTCTGATCCACATCACTGGGATCAATTCCTACCCAGTGCTCTTATGGCCTACTGATTCAGTTATCACTGGGTTTTTAGATTTCTCCAATCCATGTCTTGTATGGGTGGGAACCAGGACTACCTGCCCTCTTAGTCAAAGATTTATTTTCCTCTAGAATTGAGGAACCTTATAAGGTCATGAGACGATTGGCTCAGCGCATCATTCAACTCCAATTTGAGGCAATAACCAATTTAGCAAAAACTGTGACTAAACAAGGACAGGCGGCAAATGAGCTCAGAACCACCTGCCTACATTCCAAGTGTCCAACATGGTTTTATGATATCACAACTGCATCACTCCTAGGAAGCGGTAAGCTTGGAACAACTTGGGAGGGTCCCTTCACCGTCACATACAAGAGAGGAAATGAATATTCCATTTAAAGCTAGCTACTGTTATCACTATTTTTTGTATACATGGCCGTTTCCTCCAGCCCTAATCACCCCTCAACATTCTTGAGGGGGGTGATGTCAGACATTTACCTTTGAAGCTCAAAAATAAGAATGTTTTAGGTCAAGTACTACAAAATAAGGGAAATGTCAGCCATTTGCGATTCCCCAATACCATTACAAGTGATTCTAATGAGAATGTCGATGAGAACGACCAAAAGTCCCTGGCTAAATCTTGGTGGAACCCCGTAAACTGGGGTAACACCAGTTTGAAACCTGCATGGGCACTTTTTGTAAAAAATAATTGAATAGATTTTGCCAATTGCATGATGGACTTCAGGGAAACCAGTGGAAGGTACTCCCCCAACCAGCACCAAGTCCTTCACCACACCTGCGCGGGGCCACCCCCTTTTATAGGCATGGCGGAGGGCCCCCAAGGTTAGAATATTTTCTCAAATGGTGATTGGTTATAGTCCATCAAGACCTTGCTGCATGGGTATATTTTGCCCCAAAACTCAACATCTGCTTTACCAAAATTAGTTAATTCTCCCCAATATCTGATAGGAGAGTTTCACATATTACCTAATTCAGAATGCATTGCAGATATTCTGAAACTATCTTCAAATTCCTTCCAACCTTTGAAATCATTATAAATATTTTTTAGTACTAGATGGTCCCAACCCAAGGGGGGATTCATCGATGTTTATTGAATTACGCCTGGGCTCCTAAGAGCCTGAGGCGAGGGAAGGGAGGGAGGAGGCATCGAGAAAGGGAGGGGGTTTGCGCGCCAGAGCCATGCTGCAGTGACAACTGAGCGGGGGAGGGTTGGCGACATAGTGCAGACCTTCAGGGCCATCTCAAAGTGTACCTGAAAGTGGGTGATCATGTGTGGAAGGGTCCACACCTGCTGGTCAAAGGCAGCACGAAGGAAGGAGTTATGGATGGTCCAGATGGCTGTGGCATAGGCGAGGACACGGAGGGGTCGGTGGCAACCAGGCAATGTCTGCTCAAACATGAGGTCTTGCACAGGGTGTCCGGACCAGGGCTGAGCATGGAGGAGCGCGCGGGCCTTTGGCCAAAATGCGGCGACACCTGGACAGGTGAAAAAACGATGGAGGTGTGAGTCAATAAGCTCCACACAGCGGGGGCAGCTTCAGTGCTGGAAGGTAGGGCCAGTCCGGTCCCCTGTCCTGTATGAACAGTGGAGCACCCTCCATAAGGTGTTGGACACCTTTGCTGACAGGATGGGGTGATAGACGTCCTTCCACAATTCCTTAAGGTCAAATCTCACGGAGGGAGGGAGGAGCTCAAGGAGTCTTGGGCGGATGGGAGGACGATCTTGGGGGTTGAGGCGAGTTGTGACAACTTGTCCATTGTGCACAATTGCATGGCGACGGGGGCTGAGGCCAGGGCTTTCCCTTCTGTATGGGAAGGCATGGTGGATCCGCGCGCCTACTCGTTTCAGGGCAAGGAGAGCCTGGTTCCAGTAGGGGGATGAGGATGGTTTTAGGCGATGGCCTGGGTGGTTTGTGAGCCACTCCCCTGATGAGGTCAGAGATGCTCTAGGAAGACCCAGAGCTGCTGACACTGACTGGCGGAGGGCGGGCGCCCATTGGGGCATGGGTGTCGCGTCCCAGCAGACAATCGGCCATAGGAACTTCAGGAAGATTGTGGTGGCGTGGGATCGCATGTCCAGAAGCCCTAGGCCCCCTTCATTGCAGGGTCGGGCAATGGTTGAGAGGGCCATTGGTGGATGGTTTGAGCCCCAGATCCAACAGCGGAGGAGTACATTGAGCCGCGTATAAAAGGCATCTGTGAATGGGCAGACGTGCGCTAGGAACCAGACTTTGGAGAGGAGGAACACATTGGCCATCAGAGCTCGACCCTGGGGGTGATGTGCCGCCAGTTCCAGCTGGCAATCCTGGAGTTAACTGCTGCAAGGAGCAAGTCCTCATTGTCTTTTAGCGCAGCTCCTTGTTGGTTGGTGAGAACGCCCAGGTGACGGAAGGTACCGCGCTCAGGTTCAATACCAAATGGTGGGGGAAGGTGGGGGAGCCGACCTGTACAACTGTTGTCTTGGAGGTGTTGACCATGGCGTTGGACGCCTTGGTGTACCTCTCAATGGTCACAGCAGCGAGGGCAACATCCCCAGGGCAGCCAAATGCAATGGCAGTGTCATCTGCAAATGCCATGGTGCGTGTGGGGGCTTTACCTGGGACCAGAATCCCTGTTAGCTTGTCCTGTAAGGAGGCCAAGAGGGGGTCAAGGGTGATGTTAAAAAGGATAGGGCTCAGGGGGTCCCCTTGCCGGAGACCTTGTCCAACTGGTACTGCCACTGTAAAACCCATTGGCGCCAGGACTCTGGTGTGGAGCTGGTCATAGAGCGCTGATATCCAGCGCCTAGCTGCGGGTGGGAGATGGAAGCGGGCCAGGGAAGCATCAATATACTTCCAGGCTACCCGATCATATGCTTTCTCCATATCCAGGAGAGCCACAAAGCCATTCACCTTACGAGAGTTAGCAGTCAAAGTCACGTGAAGGTCATTATAGTTGTCCCATAACGACCCCCGGAATAAAACCGTGCTGGGATGAAGAGGCGAGGTGACACCCATTTGGTGATGCGGTTGGCCAGAAGCTTCGTGAAGAGCTTGTGGTCTGTGTTAATCAACGCTATGGGGCGCCAGTTCGCCAGGTTCTCACGGTCTGACTTCTTGTGAATGAGGGTCGTGATTGAGCCTCTGGAGTCGGGGAGGACCTCGCCATTCACCAAGAGTGCAGCGAAGAGGTCGCGGAGGGTTCTGGCTATCACTGCAGGCTCCAGAAGGTACACCTCAAAGGGTATTCCTTCTGGGCCTGGGGCTTTAAGCCGTGGGGATTTCAGAAGGGTTTCCATCACCTCCTGGATGGAAATAGGCGCCAGTAGAGCCTCATCAGCCCGTGGGTCAATGGGCGGCTCTGGAGCCCGCCACAGGAAGTCTTGGATGTCCAATGGGTCCACCTGGGTGGCATGGAAGAGGCTGGAGTAGAAGCGGTGTAGTTCCTGCGTGATTTCCTCCTTATCTGAAGTGGTTGTAGTGCCAATCTTCAGTGCAGTAATATCCTGCGCTGTTGACCGGGCTTTCTGTTTCTGAAAGAAGAAGCGGGTGGGGCGTTCCCATTGAGCATAGTAACGAGATGTTGTAAAGTTTGCTGCCCGTTCTTCCTGCAGTGTGAGCTCCAAGCGGAGTGCTTCCTGCGCCGCTTCCCAGTCTTCCAACCATCTGGGAGAGGGCGAAGGCTGACAGTTTCGCTCTAGATGTCTGATTCTGGCTTCCGCCCTTTTGACTCTGGCGCGAGCTGCAGTCATCTGGGCTTTGGCACAGTTGTAAGCAACGCGGGTGATGCCCTCCTTGGTCACCGCCCATCTAGCCTTGTGGTCAAGAAGATGGGGTGGGGGGAGGTGAGAGTCTCCCCGGATGATCATAGACAGCTTCTCCTTAGTGAAGGGGTTGTTGAGAAGAGCTGGGGAAACCCTAGGCCAGAACCTACACGACGGTCTAAGTGTGGTGGTGAGGACAACGGTGAGTGACCTGTGATCACTCAGATGGTTGTCACGAGAGATGGGAGAGGAGACGCGGCCAATTAGCAGGGGGCCAATCAGTGCCATATCTATGCGTGACGCTGATTGGAAAGCTCCTCCATCATACTGGATCCTAGTCATGCAACCTAGGCCAGACGCGGAGGGTGGAAGCGCATCTATAAAGCCACTCAGGCGAAGGAAATCCTGGAGGCGACTTGATCCAGGGCGTTCCTTTGCTGCAGGAGGGTAAGAGTCACGGACGCGACTTATAGTTGTGTTGAAATCTCCTAAGAGGACTGTATTCCGTGGGAGATTGAGTTGGAGGAGCTCTTCCAAGAGCCAATTTTGCTCCTGACCTGCATTAGGCAGGTAGATGCTTGCAGCGAAGAAGGAGAAGTCAGGAGTGGTGAGTTTGGCCAATATGAGGCGGCCACCTAGATATTGTGAAAAAGAATGGGTTTTAACCCGGGGATTCAAAACAATAAGGGCGGCATGGTTTGTCCAGAAGGAGTTGCCTCCAAACTGTTCATTCCATGCAGATTGTTCGTGGGGGAGGATATGTGGCTCCTGGACAGCAGCGATGTCAATTTGTGCTGACCTGAAGTTGCAGAGGAGGCGCGCTCTCCGCTTAAAGTCCCGCAACCCATTTGCGTTGATGGATTGCAGGGCCAGGGTGCTGCCATGGGGACTCATAGCTGTTCCCCTCCATGTCCTGGGGGGTTGCCAGCGCTTAAACCTGCTGCTGTGAGGCGGCTAGTTTTGAGTCCTTTAGCTTGACTATTAGCTGCAATCCGTGAGGAGCGTCGAGGGTTCTGAGGGGAAGGAGAGGGTGGGGGGCGGAGGACCCAGTAAGCCAGCGTAGGATGCTGCCCCCGCCCCGTTGCAGGGGAAGGACCTGAGGGTACTCAATGGTGACCTCCGCGGTGTCCCCATTTGATGAGTCTGAGTCTATATTCACTTCCTCCAACACTGCAAAGGATCCGCGCGAAATGGACTGTGGGGTTGGGGTAGGACTCTTTGAGGTGGCACTTCTACCGCAGGCTGCGGGTTGCCAGTCCATGCTGGTGGGCATAGCTCCGTTGGGAGCTGAGGGTTGATGCGATAAATTGCTGGTGGAGGTTGGTGGGGGTGCCGCGGAGCCCTGAGTGGGGGTGGCTGACGAGGGGCACCCTGTGGGAGATGCTTTGCGCTTGGTGAGAGAGGGAGTTGACTCTGGGAGATTAGAGGGGGTGCCCATTGGAAGGGGGCATGAGCGCGAAGGTATCCCATACCAATAGTGGGGTTAGCTGTTTCAACTGCTAGGCGTAAGGCCTCAGGGGACAGGTCTTGAATGGGAACCCATTGTGTGGGTTGTGGAATTGCTGCTGCAGCCACGTGGGATCGTTTTTGGCCTGGTTTAGGCCCCTGGGTGGTGGCTAAGAGGGCTTGTTTTCGAGCTGTGCAGCCACTATACAAGTGTCCAAGGGCGTTACACCATGAACACCGGGGGCGCGCCTGATCAGGGTCGATAAAAAAGATCTCAGGGCATGCCCCAACTACTGCCACACGAGGAATAACCTCAATGTTGCGGGATACAGTGGGTGAGGGGATGAATGACGCCCTAGCAGTGCGAGCTCTTTAAGTGGGAGCATAGTAAGAGGGGACGCTAAAGTCCACTGAAAGAACAGACCCAAACTCCATTAAACCACGATGGAGTGCCAGTTTAAGAGACTCAGGATCAACAGTCGTTGGTAGGTTGGAAAAAGTAACCCATGAAATTTTCTCCAGGTGAGAGCATGTGCGGGAGATGCGAAGAGATCCGCGTGGAATAATGACCTGGAGGGTGGCAGCATGGTCAGCAAGGGCAGCTTCAGTGAAGCCCACATCGATGTAGTGGCCCTCCACTGATTCATGGATGGTGGTGTTAATTGGGAATGTCTCCGCAATCGCTGCAAAGTATGAGAAGTAATCCTCTGTATAGAATTCAACAGGGTTATGCCCATAATAAAGGCGAATTGCGTGGGAGAGGGTTGAGCGAGGTAGAGCTTTTTGCGCTCTAGTTTCGGCCCATTTCTTCTTAACATCAGCAATAAACGCCACTTCACGGGGATCAGCTTTGGGTAGCGTTGGTGCCAGAGGTTTTTGCCACGCCCCAGTGGCTCCTTTGGTACGTTTGCGTTTGCTTTGGGCTGCAATTGCGGGTTGAGTGTGAGCTGGTGGTTTGGACAAGTTTGCGGAGTTCCCTTGTTGCTGGAATGTTACAGCAGTTGCTGGCGTCATATTAAATTGAGGGGCGGTTTGTTGGGCCTCGCTAAATTGGGGAGGCCCATCCAGATTGGAATTAACTCCAGCCAATTGGGAGGAGGGAGATGTTTCATCACCATCCCAATCTATTTGGGTAAATTCAGCCCGAGTATTTGCTGTGATTTTGTGGGCAAAACTCACTGGCTGATTGGTGAATTGGTCGTTTTCACCATATGGAGATAAAGTGCCGACTTGAGAAGTGCCAATTATGGGGTTTAAATGGGACGGGTGAGATTGGAACTGGTGTGAAGTTCCAAAATCTGAACCATTTATTCCCCATTGGGAAGAGTAGATTGTCCCAATTTGGTGCTTGGTGAACCAGAATGTGCGGCTAATCCAACCTTACATCCGAGGGTTTGGGGGCCTGGTGATTGTTGGGCCTCGCTAAATTGGGGAGTCCCATCCAGATTGGAATTAACTCCAGCCAATTGGGAGGAGGGAGATGTTTCATCACCATCCCAATCTATTTGGGTAAATTCAGCCCAAGTATTTGCTGTGATTTTGTGGGCAAAACTCATTGGCTGATTGGTGAATTGGTCGTTTTCAGCATATTGAGATAAAGTGCCGACTTGAGAAGTGCCAATTACGGGGTTTAAATGGGACGGGTGAGATTGGAACTGGTGTGAAGTTCCAAAATCCGAACCATTTAAATCCTCATTGGGAAGAGTAGATTGTCCCAATTTGGTGCTTAGTGAACCAGAATGTGCAGCTAATCCAACCTTACATCTGATGATTTGGGGGCCAGGTAGCTGGGTATCGCCCCTCATGGAGGGAGCCAGAAACACGGCGTCAGCAATAATAGATGGGGCTGAATTAGCTGACACAATGGGGGAGGTGAATGCCTGGATGGGCTGAGTTGCATTCAACTGAGCAGACGCCATTAAAACAGCGTGGGTGATGGCCTCCTTGGTTGGAGGGGGCCCAGCGGGTTGGTGGGAGGCAGCGCACACAGAGCTGTTAGGCGTGCAGGTTGCAGAAGTGCGATCAGGTGAACTGGCGCTAGTTGGAGTAGCTCCAGGTTGGGGGTGGTGTCTGCTTTCATGGCTGCTGCTTGAGAGCGGGTGATTCTGGTTGACCCTGAGGTGGGTAACCGAGGGTTGCTTCGTTTGGGGGTGGTGCTGGCTCGTTTGGCATAGCCTGCGGGTTCTTTTGCGGGGTTTCCCGCCATATTTTCTAATAGTTTTCGTAAATCTCTTTAGTGGAGCTAAATTTCAGGCTGAATTGATTTTCGAAAAGTGATGCTTAGCAGAAAGAGGACGCTCTAAATCATTATAAATATTAATTGACAAAATTGGAAAGGATCATTTATTGTTTACCCCCCACTATCCCAATAGAAACTATAAAACCTAGTTTTTCTTAGTGATTTTTTCTAATTTTATTAAAATTTTTTGTGTGATCCAACGGCGTAACCACCAGCAAGCACCTTCAAGCTGAATTCATATAGCCACGGATAGTTATTTGAAATCTTCCTTCAATTGGTGTAAATGGTCAGTGAAGGTCTTACTGAACACATTTATATCGTCCAAGTACACCAGGACGCATGACAACTCCAGGTCATTCAATATGGCGTCCATGGCCCTCTGGAACGTCATAGGCGCATTTCATAGACCTTGGGGCATCCTTGTCAGTTAATAAAGCCCCTGTGTGGTAATGATCGCACATTTCTCATGGCCTTCCTTTGGCAAATTGATTTGTCAATGTCCCAATATTAAATCCATTGTAAAGAAATACATCGCTTCTCCCAATAGATCTAATGCATCATCAATATGTGGTAATGGGTACAAATCCTTCTTTGTACTCTTATTCAGCTTCTGATAATCAATCACCACCTGATTAGAGCCATCCGTCTTCCTCATGATAAGGATGGGACTCTCCCAGGGACTCAATGAAAGAACTATAAGTTCATGTTTCACTAGTTTATTGATCTTCCTCCACTACCTTTTTGTCCACCTTCAACAGTCAAATCAGTCTTATTATTATCAGCAAATTTTCCTTGGTGTCAACTTTGTGGATCACATTCATAGTGCATCCCAAATCATGGTTGTCATGGGCAAATAATTCCTGATACTTGTTAGATAATTTGAGCATCTCCTCCTGCTTTCTATCCATCAAATCAGCGAGTTGCTCTTGATTGACCACTAAATTGATTCTCTCAGCAACCCATACTGGCAATCCTATCTCATCATAGGTCCAAAAATCGTGGACCAATATAATTGATATCTAATATTATATATATATTCTTTTGCAATGGTACTTAATCTACAATTAGGTCGGAGATCTTTCTTTTACCCTTCATCCAAACTGGTTCCTAGGTATACTCTAACCTAAAAGTTTTCATGGTCAAAAAAATCTTATTCTCTTAAGATTTAACCATATAATTTGGTTCAGTGGTCCTCTTTTAGAATTTGTTCAAAATCTTAGGACATGGTCATTTTTATATTTTAGTGGTCCTCTGGGAACGTTGCAATTATTTTCTTTTAGATACAATACTTTTAAGTAACTACACGGAAAAGTATAGTTATAATCCAAGTACTTTGATCTTAATTAGGTCCAAATTATATATATTCTATTTAATTTTTCTCCAAATCAATAGTATATAAACAAGATACAATACTTTTGGTCTTTTAGTATTGACCTTCATCACTATATGACCAGCAGCGTTATTTCTTTACATATAGTCAACACTTGCTGACTTTGGCAATAATCATAATTGTTTCCATTCATTATGCCTTCAATCTTGACTTGTCATTTGTCCAACAGGTCCTAATTTCATTTCTTATTTCTGCAATTGATACTTGAGTCTTTATATCTCACAAATTTGTAACTTCCTCATTGAATGAGAGTTCATTAAATTGCTCTTATCGTTTTATCTTAAAAATTATTTGTGGCATTCGTTGCCATCCAAAACTTTTGAGATAAATCCACTGATGGCTCTGGAAACAATCCCTTAGTCACACAGATTGATGTAGTTTTGTTGACTTCATCCAATTTCATCTTAAATTAATGATCCTTATCTTCAGCAATTTCTTCCTCATAGATTGAATCTTATTGGGTCAAACGATTCTCTCCACTAGCTTAGATCAATTGTTTCCTGTTTTTACCTCATACTCTTTATTGGTATTGTAATCAAATATTCTGAAGTGATTGTTTTTTGTATCAATTTCATCAATGTCTCATCTAGTGTCTCATCTAAACACCTTGCTCCCCAGGACTATTTCAAGTGGACCCAATTTTAACCCAAGTTGGCCCTGCTGATCTTCAGGACTATTTCAAGTAAACCCAATTTCAACCTGAGTTGTCCCTGCTGATCCTTGTGACTATTTCAAGCATATCCAATTTCAAACTAGGTTGGCCCTGCTGAAATTCTTCATAAGTAGATATTTAGTGGAAAAGGTTTTCTTGAAGCACTAGACAGCACTATAACTTTGCTTCAAGTCATTTTTCCTAAATCTTAAATATCTTTAATTTTCTTCACTAGGTGCTCCACATCTGAGCTGAGTGAATGCACTTGAACGTGATCTTCTTCACGTTCCGTCTTCAAGAAAAATACTTCCTAAACTAAATCTTATTCCTCGACCTTGGTATCTCTTTCCTCCAAGGCAGCGAATTCTCAATGATCCACAGAATTCAAGGCGTTCTTATTAACAGTTGCCAACACCATCTAGAGTTTTCTTAACTCGTCCTTGCACAACATCTGGTCCTAGTATCCTACCCAACTACACCCCTGTAATGAGAACCAATTGAAAAAAATCTAGGGGCTTCGCAGCTCATTAAAGAATATTAAACCCTCAATTAGATAACTTGCACAGGTTCAGTTTGTGCAATCCTCGCGTTGTCTGATGATATATACAATTGATAATAAAATGAAAACTATTATATGTAGTTGAATAGATTACTAGTATTTGGTCCAACGCTTGACCAGTATTCCTCCTCAAAATACTCTAAATGTCATCAGTAGGGATTTATTCCTTTATCCGCCTAACTTGATCCACACTCAGATTGTAGTTTACAGCATATCCTCTGGTGATACAAAGTCTGCAGCAATTCCCATCTCAGCTCAGCTTCTCTTTTCTGGATCCTTGATCCTTTTTTTATCCAAATAAAGAGTCCTCAATTAAATCACACAGCAATAATTTTTCTTGAAAAAGAACAGAACTAATAATGGATTCTGTTAATTGATAAAATTCTGATAAGTATCTGTTAATTTTGGTTTTTTTAAGTGGATTCTCAGGGAAAATTATGAAAGGGAATTTGGTGACCAACCCTCAGTTGGCGCCTCAGCAATGAAGCGACAGCCATTGCCATTGAAGTACCCTTTGTTGTCTCATCACCGATGGTCTTCTCCATCCTGGCTAGGATTCCATTGTCAGACATCCTTAAGACAAAACAAAAAGAGTCAGAAAACGTGTCCCTAACGTTTTCTACTTGATCCCAGCAACCCAACCATATTTTTATGCGCCTGTTTAGGTAATGGAAATATTTACACATTAAGGAAGGTTGCAAAACAACTAATAGATTCATTGGTTTCAGATGGCTTCATTCGCCTTGCAATTTGCTCCTTAAATTCCCATTTGGTCAGTGATGAAACCTGACCAATCCCAATTGGTACACCTGTTAGTTAATCATTGATCAACTATCAGATGCCCCCCATTTTTTTGCAACTCTGCACGATAAGATCTTAAGCATTCACCCAGATTGATCCCTGACAGATCCAAACCAGGCAAATTACTCAAAATCCCCTGAACATTGGTTACCTAAAATCAGGGTCAACTGATATTTAATTCACTTACTATAGGAATTATCCCCTATAGACCCATGGTAATCTAGACATCTGAAATGTGGATAAAAATCACAACAGCTGCCAATTTTCTTTATAATTGATTTCCACCTCAATCAGGTAATCTTACATCCCAGTAATTTCTTCCTCACTTTAAGATAACAGAGACAAGCCTATATCTTTCATGGCTACCTGCCATACAAGGATCTCGGTCTACCTTGCCAAGTAATTCCTTAACACCTGTATCAACCCCAGGATGAGTGAGACCTGAATAAGATTTTACTTATTTCAGAATTTTAAGCTTTATTAACAATTGTACTAGGGATTTTATAGGGGAATTTGGTGCTCAACTCCTCAGTTGGCACCTCATCCATTTAACGGCAGCTGTTGCCATTGAACTTCCCTATGACATCTCTACTAGCGATGTTCTTCTTCATAGGGTTAGGGATTCCTCCAGCGGACATCCCAGATACCCAAAAATGGAAAGAATCAAGAAACATGTCCCTAACATTCCCACTTGATCATAGCAAACCAACCACATATGGATAGTGACCTGCTTAGGTAATGGGACTCTTTACCCATTATAGTAGGTCGTAAACCAACTGATTGAGGTTTTTTAGTTGCAGGTGGCATTACTCGCCTCACAACTGCTTATTAAACTCCCAATCATTTGGTGATAAAACCCAACTGATCCCAATTGGCAAACCTGATAGTTAATCAGCAATTAACTATAAGATGCCCCAATTTTGTCAGCAATTATGCTCAACAAAATCTTAGTATTCGCACAGCGTCAATCCTCAAGGCATCCAAACCAGCAAATTTCCCAAAATCAAGGTCAACCAATATTCAATTCATCCGCTAGTAGGACTTATCCCTTAGAAAACCAGTAGATAACCTAGGAAGCTGGAAAGCTTGGCAAAAATCCCAATACTATTATCAATATGGTGTTAGATGCCCACAAGACACCCAGGTTGTTATTTATTGCTTACCTGAGCTCATTTTTGTATGAACGCCATCACTTGATCCATTTGATACTTTTTAGCCTTCAAGTTGTTCATTAGTAAATAACTGCATAATTTAGTAGGGGAAGTTTAGGTAAGACTAACTCTTTCTTATTCCCAACCTCATGTACTTCCTGATTTTTTCTAAAGAATAAGGTGTGCAAACACAATATTTTGCTACATCTTGGAAAGATTTACAGGCAGTCAGATTGGAAAGTAATACATGGAACCCTGTTGATTTAAAAAATTTCTCTGAACCAGAAAAATGCTTATCCCTCATGTTATAAAACTGAGAACTAATGGCTACTCTACTTCTTCTGGAAAGAATACCAAATGTTAAATTCTAGATTTATTGACAATCTACCAGAGATTAATTGCACAGATTTGGTTATTTGCACAATTTGCATTGCTTGGTAGTTTAGATAGATGGGTGATATCAGTATGAAGAAGATTATCCGTAGTTCAATGAATAAAGCTAGTTAATTGGTGCTCCACCTCTGAACCTGGAATGATCCACGAAATTCTGATTATGTTGATAAATAGGGACTTCTTCCCTATCCTGGCTGAACTTAATCCATTATCTGATTCAGAGGTTCCCAGCCTTAGTCCCATAATGGTGAGTCAGCGGAGATTTATTATATAAAGTCTTCTCTTCTAAGGGTATCTGATCCTTACTCTTTATCCACATAAAGGAGTTACAATTATTATACTGCAACAATAATAACTGAAGATGAATAGAACTTATTAATGCTATTGAAATATCGAAAAATCTTTACAATCTTTAATAATGACAGAAATGGTCTGATGCAAGAGATAATGAAGTGCTAATGTTGAACAACAGTTAGTTGCCAATCATCTTTATAATTTATTTCCACCTCAATCAGGTAATCTTACATCCCAGTAATTTCTTCCTCACTTTAAGGTAACAGAGACATAAGCCTATATCTTTCATGGCTACCTGCCATACAAGATCTCAGTCAACCTTGAAATTAATTCCTTAACACTTGTGTTAACCCCAAGGATGAGCAAGACCTGAATAAGATTTAAAACCCTTGATCCACTTTGATCTCATTAAATTTTGTTCTTAACAAATATGCTTTATACTAAAATTATTAGGGAATTTATAGGGAGAACTCAGCACTCAACTCCTCAGTTGGCACCTCATCCATTTAACGGCAGCTGTTACCATTGATTACCTTGCAAAGTCTCTTCTGGTGATGGTCTTCTCCATTAGCTAAGGATTCCTCCATTGGACATCCCAGAGACCTAAAAACGGAAAGAGTCAGAGAACGTGTCCCTAACATTCTCACTTGATCACAGCAAATCAACCACATTTGGCTAGCGACCTGCTTAGGCAATGAGACTCTTTGCCATTATAGCAGCTCACAAACCAACTAATTGAGTTTTTAGTTGCAGGTGGCATCACTCGCCTCACAACTACTGATTAAATCTATTCAGTTGGTGATGTAACCTGACTGATCCCAATTGGTAAACCTGATAGTTAATTAATGATCAACTTTCAGATGCCTTAATTCCTTTATTAATTCTGCCCAGCAAGATCTTAAGCATTTGCCAGATTAATCTCTAACAGATCTGAACCTGGCAAATTACTAAAAAAAATCCCCGTACATTATTAACCCAAAATCAAGGTCAACTGATATCTAATTCCTTTGCTAGTGGGACTTATCCCCTAGTAAACCAGAAGATAACCTAGGAAGCTGAAAAGGAGGGCAAAAATCCCAAAACATCCCCCTCTTACCTAAATTTCCAGCTAGAATAAGGCCAGGACAGGAGAATGACACATTGGGCCAGGGTGAATACTTCTTAGTTTCCAGAAGAGCACAGCCATTGTGCACTCAACACTGCTCATGACAACCTTTGGCCTGTAATTCTCTTCCTTTCTTCTTCACTGCCACTTCCTTAGAGCGCAGTCCTCATGACCTACTGCCATGCCATCTTAGGCAGTTTTTCATGCCAATATTAGTTCCATAAAGTCAGTCTTGCACCTGGTCAGGGCATATGACCCTTTGTCATATTCAGGATCTTGATTCAACGTCCCTGATGCCTTGATCTCCCTCCTCATCCTTAGCAGGAGGTTAATACCGGCAATGTCTTTCTTGTGATAAAAATAATGATTGATTATACTTGCTCTGGATATTTTTCTCTTAAAACTTTTTTTGCTCATATCATTCTTTCATTTTGTTGAAGAGCTTATATAATAAATTAGAAATTTGTTGCGCTGAAATTAGAGTAATTTAGATCTTTATCTACACCAAAGTGGATAATGCCAACAATTATAAAAAGTCTGACATCCCCTAATTTGTCCACCTCATATGTCAAATTCGTCCAACTCCCAGTATCAGCAAAATCTGGACAATATTTAAGTCGAAGGTGCCCATCTCTTCCAATTGATGAATCTTACTTTTTGGAGAAATCTATTTTATGATCCTCCATGACCCATACTTAAAGTTAAGTGCATGTAGGTAGTCCTTTCGCTGAATTACCAGAAAAAGTATCTGATCCTGATGAAACCAGACTAGCGACCATCTCAAACAAATTACAGCCAATTCTCTCCCTTCCATCAGTTCCCAAATTTGACTTTGACACTTTGCTAGATTTGGCTCCTTTTGTGGATAATCCCATTATAATCGTTAAAACCACTTAAGCAATGCCATCCAATATTAGTCAGCTGTTTTGTGTTGGATCCAATTTGCTTCCCAAGTTCCTTTTTTATCATGGTTAATATTATGAACCAGCTGTTCCTTCAACCAAACTAACTATTGGGAATCAAGAACACTTCAAGCTCCCATATGAAGAATTAAGGAATTACTTAACTGAGGCCCTTATTGAGGCTCTGAATACCACCAAGCTCTCAAGAATACTAGATCAAGATGTTGCAGCCTATGCTCTTCGTTTTGCTGGCCAAGTACTTTGGCGTTCAGCCACAAAGATTCCAGCCCCCTAATTTCAATTGTTCTTTCTGCTTCCAATTCCAAGAAGCTTGCAATCCTCACTTTCATAATGCCGTTTGCTCTTTGAACAACTACCTAGTTTCTGGCGCTTCAAATAAATACCTCCCCTAATAGCTCTGATTGGAGGAATGATTCAGCAACCTCCTCCCAGAATACTTTTCATTATGCTATCCCATATATCCAATGTTCTCAATAAAGTCCACTTGCAAGCACTCAAGACTAATCTTCCAGCGCCAGTGCCCTATTATGACTATTTAGGGTTATTTGTTGAATGCCTCTTTCTTTTATGTTGCTTTCCTCCCCAATCTAAAGTATCGCGTTTGGCAAGTACTGAAATTTCACTTTCTCTTCCCCATGTTGCGTTTTCTCAAGGCTCAGCTTCTGCTCAACAAACTTGGCTTTTTGTGGGTCTAGCCCTTAATAATGTTCAATCCCAAATAGTTTTTGACAGTTTGTCCACTCCTATTGTCATACATCCTCCCTCCTCCAAGAGGCAACATTGGCGGAATCATCTCCAAGTTAAGGATAACAAATAAAAAATTATAAAATATACAACTTAATTATATCTTTTTTCTAATTCGTTATTTATATTTAAACAATTTCTTGTTTTTCTATTATTTTCATATGGGACAATATCTTTACTTGGTTCAGCGGCCCATTTTTGATTTATTATTCCCCCAAACTGGTTCCTAGGTATACTATGACCTACCAGTTTTCATGGTTCAAAGTCTCCTTTTTTGAGACTTGACCATTTATTTTGGTTCAGAAGTCCTTTTTTAGGACTTAAACAAAAATTGGAAGTACATAACCATCTCAATGGTTCAACTAACCTTCAGGAACACTCTCATTTTTTTAATCCACTGCTTTAGGTACTTTGCATGGACCCTATTAACGATTCTTCCATCCACAAAAACTTTGGGAATATGCATCCACAGCTATCTTGGTGATAATCTCAAATGGACCTGACCATAGCACATCTAATTTCTATCTTCCTCCAAAGCCATGCATGTCACAAAAGGCTAACCTATTGCCTACATGGTTTTTGTATAATGTCAGTCAGATCTTATTATCCATCATCTTGGCATTGGTCTTTTCTTCAAGGTCATATCAAATGCTTGTGACTGCATTTCACTCTGGTATATAAAAAGTTAGAATAAGTACTGCTCAGCACTCATCCCCAATGTTGTTCAACCACCAAATATATTTTCGGTGGCAATGCGGCCTATCTTCTGTACAACGATTCAAATGGCTTTTTTCCCGTTGCTGTATGGTGGCTAATGTTGTATGCAAGTGTCACCAAACAAGGTAGGTTCCCCATGCAGAATATTTCCAGAGACCAGCTTCCTCAGATTCAAAGCCAGCTTACCATTTACTCGTTCTACCAGTACGTTTGTTTCCAGCTGGTAAGGTACTGACATGCCTCCTCACATCACTATTATTTAGTTCAAACTTAGGATCATGTGGGAAGTATATTCGTTCTGTTGTCACTCAACAAGACTTGCAGGCATCCATGGAGATTAACAACTTGATCTAGGATAAACTATGCGGTACTTGTTGCATCCACTTTTTCTAGGGCCTTTGTCTTGACCCATCTGGTCATATGATCGATCAAAACTATTATTTGACTCTCCTCATGCTCATAGTCAGTGGTCCCATCATGGTGATGGACACTGTATGATAGGCAAATCTAGGGAGGACCAGTAAATATCCAGTTGTGTTCTTGTGTGGTTTATGCAACTGGCACCCCATGCAGCAAGCTAGATAATTGGCCACATCATAGTTGATAGACTCCCACTAATACTACTAGTGAATGTGGTCAGTTGTCTTCCTCAGGCCTCCACGCCCAACAACCTTATGTGAAGAACTTTTGTCGCTTGTTCTGAAGGTTTTGGGAATAGCAGTCATTTTTCACCAATTTTTTTGAATATTTGTCCATCCTTGATCTTAGTGTTTTCCATTGCTTTTTGAAGCGCATCCTGGATTTATTGGCGCTCATTACCAATTTCTCCATCGACAATTCTATGAAACAGCTCATCATCCTGTTGATGTACCACTTGTACCATTGGTAACCTTGATAAGCCGTCCACATTTTAATGAATAACTCCTGCTTTTTAGAATATCTCAGAGTCATAAGGTTTATGCTTCAGTGCCCACTTGGCCAGACTTCCTTTTGGTTCTTTCAGATTATGTAGACAACGCATTGAGGAGTGATATGTCACCACACTTAAAGTGTGTACCCTGAATATACACCCAAAACTACTTACAGGCGCAAATCACCGCAAGGCATTCACGTATATTAACAGCATAATTCCGTTCTGCTGCTGATACCGTCTGGCTCAAGTAAGCTACTGGATGCTCATCCTTAAGTCCATCCACTTGACTCAGGATGGCCAATTTCCATTAATAAAGCATTGGCCTGTATTATAAACTACCTATTGAGATCTTAATTTTTAAAATCAGAGAATCTATAAGATACTGACCTAACTCTTCAAAAAGAATCCTAAGCCTCTTCATTCTATATGGATCCTTTCTTTGAGCCCTTCAGCAAACGGAAAAAAGGCTTAACAATTTTAAAAAATTCTATAAGGATCTTTGGTATTATCCAACCATTCCAAGTAACACTTGGATATCTTGGACACTTCTTGGGATGGCCATCCGCTCTATGGCTTCAATCTTCTGGATTTGCGGCTGCAATCCACTGTAGTTGATGGCGAGCCTCAGATATTCCAAATCTTTTTTGAAGAAGTGGCACTTCTTCGCTTGATTTTCAGATCAGCCGCAGAAAGTCTCTTGAAGACTTCTTCCAATTGGTGCAAATGGTTAGTGAAGGTTCTACTGAACACAATTATGCCGTCCAAGTACACCAGGACATTGAACAACTTCAAGCCATTCAATATGGCGTCCAGAGCTCTTTGGAAAATTGCAGGCTCGTTGAAAAGACCTTAGGGCATCTGAGCTGGTTAGTAAGCCCCTGCGCGGTGATGATTACGCACTTCTCTTATTATTCAGTTGGCAAATCGATATTCTAATATCCCAAGATTAGATCTATCATGGAGAAATACTTCGCTTCTCCCAAGCGATCTAAGGCATTATAGATTCTTAATAGTGAATTTGAATCCTTCTTTGTTATCTTGTTCAGCCTCCAAAAGTCAATCATCACAAATTAGAGCCATCCTTATTTTTTCACTATCAGGATAAGCTTTCCCAGGGGCTTGACACAGGAACTAGGAGGCAATGCTCCACTAAATTGCAGATTTCCTCTTCCACTAATGCTTCAGCTGCCTTTTACTGTTAGATTGTTCTCATCCATATTAGTAAATTTTCCCTGGTGTCAACTTTTCAAATGGAGTTCTTGGAGTCTTTTATTTGGCAATAGTCACCGCATAGGGTTTACATTCACATCTATAATTCTTTAGTTTGTTGACTTGTTTCATTAGAAATTCTATGTCCAAACTGAGTGAGCATAATTGAACTCAAATTGCTTTGCGTTCCGTTTTCAGGATTAAAACTTCTCCAATTAAATCTCCTCTTTTCTTTTTCAATGACGTTACTTTTCCAAGTAGCTCATTGCTGAAATTGGAAACTTCTTCTAGTCCTTCCTCAATCTTAGTGACTATCTCCTCTAGGGCAGCAAATTATTTATGATTGGCTGAATTCAAGGATTTCTTATTGATGGTTGCCAATTCCGTCCATAGCTTTCTTAATTCTTCCTTATATAACAAAAAAATTGGCTTATCATACTCACTGCCCCTTTTATTAAGCTAATTGTTAAAAACTGGGAACTGGTGGCTAAAATACTTCTTCTGGAAAGAGTACCAATTGTTAAAGTCTGGCTTCGTTGATTATCATTCCAAAATAATAATTTTACAGATTTGGTTATGTGCATGTTTTGCGTTGCTTGATAGTATTAGATAGATGGGCGATAATATTATGAAGACTATTACCCTAGTTGAATAGTAGACCTATTTAATTTTTGGTCCAACTTTAAACTTGGAATTAAAAACGAAATACTGATCATGGTGAAAATAGGGGACTTTTTCCATATCCTGTCTAAAATTAATCCACTCTCAGATTAAGAGGTTCCCAGCCTTAGTTCCCATCATGGTGAGTCAGCAGAGATTTTCTATATAAAGTCTTCTTCTCTTCCAATATTCCAATCCTTACTCTTTATCCACATAAAGGAGCTACAATTATTATACTGCAACAATAATAACTAAAGATGAATAGAACTTATTAATGCTATTGAATTATTTAAAAATCTTTACAATCTTTAATAATGACAGAAATGGTCTGATGCAAGAGATAATGAAGTGCTAATGTTGAACAACAGTAGCCGCCAATCATCTTTATAATTTATTTCCACCTCAATCAGGTAATCTTACATCCCAGTAATTTCTTCCTCACTTTAAGGTAACAGAGACATAAGCCTATATCTTTCATGGCTACCTGCCATACAAGATCTCAGTCAACCTTTCAATTAATTCCTTAACACTTGTGTTAACCCCAAGGATGAGTAAGACCTGAATAAGATTTAAAAAGTCTTGATCCACTTTGATCTCATTAAATTTTGATCCTAACAAATATGCTTTGTACTAAATCATTAGGGAAGTTTATGGGGAGAATTCAGCACTCGACTCCTTGGTTGGAACATCAGCCATGAAACGTCAGCTGTTGCCATTGATTACCTTACAAAGTTTCTTCTGGCGATGGTCTTCTTCATTGGGCTAAGGATTCCTCCATCAGACATCCCAGAGACCTAAAAACAGAACGATCCAGAAAACGTGTCCCTAATGTTCCCACTTGTTTACAGCAAACCAAATACATTTGGCTAGCAACCTGTTTAAGTAGTGGTACAATTTACCCATTATAGCAGGTCGCAAACCAGCTGATCAATTTCTAGTTGCAGGCGGCATCACTCTTCTAACAACTGCTGATTTGATTCCTAATCAGTTGGTGATGAACCTGCTGATCCCAATTGGTCACCTAATAGTTAGTCAACAATTAACTATCAGATGCCTCAATTCCATCAGTAACTCTGCCCAACAAGATCATAAACATTTGCACATATTGATCCTTAAAGGATCTGAACCTGGCAAATCACTAAAAAAACCCGGGCAATACTAACCCAAAACCAAGATCAACTGATATCCAAACATTCACTAATTGGTCTTATCCCCTAATGAGCTAGAAGATAACCTAGGAAGCTGGAAAGGTGGGCAAAAATACCAACACCTCACTTGTTGCCAAGGAAAGTAATTTGTCTTTTAACAGAGCTTCAGGTAACTTTAGTTCATTTCCAGTTGACACCACATGCTGTTCTCCAGGGTATATAACACAGTCCTTAGAGGCTTTAATAAGGATGCCTTTATTCTCAGTAATAGTGTAAGAAATAGGGCAACTTCTGTGGCCCATTTTTTGTTAGTAGATAGAAACTACACCATTAGTATAATTAATATGATAAAATTATTCCTATGAGATAGTAAAATTTTATTTCCCCTCACAGAAGAAGAGGCAAAATTTGACCTAGGGTAGTAAAAGTGTAATCATCATAGTTTAAAATGATAAATAGAACTTAAAAAAATTATCGCCAACAAGAGATTATAGGTTGCCATTATGAATCACTATAACAGGAGCACTAACCTGCAGAGAGCCAAACCTCATTAGTGATGCGCTATATGTTCCCTCACTCATAGTACCTATAGGACCAGCCATTCCATATTGTTGATGGTGGGACACATCAGGAGAAATTTATAATCGCCTGGAAAACTGACTTTAAAATACATTAAAGGGGCGTCGCTGCCAACAATAGTTTGAATTCAAACTTTGCAATGTGAATATCAATATGATTACATCAAAGAAAAGTAGTGTGAATCACCATTTATTACAAATATGGAAGGAGTGGAACTATGATTAATATAGTCATGATAGGTTCTCTTACATTGTAAAATGGGTGTTCAAGGTCTCAATCAGAGCACAACTTTAACTCTTTTTATAAGAGATAATATTTGAGACTGTTCAGCATACACAAATATCTTGTAATCAACAATAAGAGTTGCATAAGGCTTAGAGAGGACTCCTTGCCCCTCTCAATTAATGGCAGCGTAATGACTTCTGGTGATGGATGACACCACGCAGAAGCTTTTATTAGTTCCAAGTTTATGAGATAGCTCACATCACCCTCATGACTCTGAGAAAGGACTGGATGTGGCCAGCAGTGAAACATCCCCCTTCTACTAACAATGCTCTTTCAATTAGCTTTTATCCACCTGAAATGCACATGTTTCACCTCAGAGCGGCGCTTAGGGCAGGAGGTCACGTAATGCCACTTAGAATTACAGATCCAACTTATTTATTGTCAAATTGCGGTTAATTTAAAAATCTTGACGGGAAAGGAGGCTTTCCATGGTCCTTAAAAGATTTCATTAACTCATGATGCCACATAGTTTTGGCTTTAATGCTAGGTGGTCCAAATGTAACTTTACACCTCAGGTATTCAAATAATGGATGGTGTATCTAGATTATTCACAAGTTTCAGAAGCAAAGAGATGTCTAATTCAGGATAATTCTTGATGGCATTCCAAAGCACAATCTGATGCCAAAATCCAACATAAATTTAGCACACAGCTATACCTGAGCCTCGTGATAAAGCTGAGAAGCAAATTTGATAATGGTCTAATTCTTCTTAACCTGAATAACCACAATTTTAGACTTCCAAATCCATGCGATTAAAAGATCAAAAAATTTTCAAATCGCGCTTTCCACGTCATCATAGATCTAATGCTCCTCAGGTAAGTAGGATATAATCATATCTGGACTCTGGTTCTTAAGCAGTCATTCATGGTATTGGCGTTAGGAAAGTTATCTTTCCATGCTTAGCGGTCTTAACTTTCTAAAAACATTTCACGTTTCCAGGCTTGCCAAACTTAGGGAGATTAACTGTATTACAATCTTTGGTAACATGAATAGAAACTTCCTGATCTGGACATCACTGATGCAGTATTAACCTGAGGTCCTGGGTTACAATCTCAGGATTGGATGAGTTTGGGAGCTGTCGTCTACACAGAAGGAGGCAAAGAATATAATGAGGTAGTCACTGAGCGCGTATGCCAATGCATTGTTTCTGGGAAAGCTTCTTCTTCCAAGTGCTCTTCTTCAAGTAGCTCTGGTTGAGCAGAGAGCACAGGTTGTGAGGGAACCAATATCTACCATCCTGAAAATCACTTTCAATTTATTTTTCCCAAGTGTTTTGACTCTCCTACTCCAAAAGGCACTAGTGTGTTTATATTTTAATAACTCCTTGGGGTTTTTACACTTAATGCATACCAGTGAGCAATCCATACAATATAATTATGTGGAAAGCCTCTGAGGTAAGAAATTCGCACACTAGATAGTATAGCTATTTTTGACTGGATGAGATCTCTGCTATTTTGTTGAAGACTGAACCAATCCTCTAAAATATTTGACATTACACTGCATGTACGATTGTTAATCCTTGAGCTAGTGGTTTTCCAAATAAAGATGGAGTGTAGTTTCAATTTTGCTTCCCAAGCTCTGTGAAGCCACACCATTTCGCGTTTTTTATTAATTTTGTTCCTAAAAACCTCAGTCTGTTGAGTAATTCTACTGGGAGTGACATGAGAATAAAACTTCCTCTCTAAGCTGAGTATTTTTTCATTCATTAATTGGTGACCACACGGTTATACATGGCTTGATATCTTAGGATCAGAACGTTCCAGTTTGGTTGGTCAATAAACAGGTTAGCCATTGCAAAACCTGCACAAAGTTGTGGATGTCATTGCCAGCCTGACGTACACCCTGAAAACTGGCTTCAGGATGCCTATTTAGGTGCCGCAATACCTCCACATTTATCTGGTTTCTGTTTAACACTACCATAATTAGGGCGCAATAGCTAAAAATGGTCATTTAAGAGTTTTGTACTGTGGGTTGAAGACACTCAGTGAGATATTGCCCCATCTGGGCTAGACTATTAGCTTGCTGTATTACTTGGTGATGACGCAGAGACCAAAAAATTTTTTTTAAAAAAAGCTGGTCCTGATTATGTGACGATATAATAAGGTGATCAATATATCATATTTCTTATGGGTAAAGAGTCAGAATCCTAAAAGTATCATTTGGCCTATATGTCTCAGCTGCTCCGCGGTGATTGTATAAGTCTAAAACTATCAAACTGAGAAGAATATTGAAATCCAACTTCCCTCAGCGCCATTCAATTAGAAGTAGATAGATTAACAAAGAAAATGACGCATTAGCTATTCTTGACATCTCCCTTCCTTAATTGGGTCCATCATGTGGTTTAAAATATATTTATCTGCTAAAATATCACATGTAGTCTGCACCAATTGTGTTGCGTGAGGTCCTTTTACACGCTACTTGCACAGGTTGTTGTTGGCTAATACAACTCTAGATCAACCTTATATCATCACTACGTGTAAAGTTCTTGATCCTTTTATTATAGGTAAGGCTACGCTGAAGTTTTACCAAATATATGACAAAGTTTGACAATAAAAGTGATTTTAATGTGGAATAAATAATGATAATAATAAGTTAATCAATTCATAAAAGATTCATCAGAGCTCTCATTATAATGAAAATCAACTTCATAAAATGAGATTATGGGAAGGAGCTGTAGTGTGTAAGAGGTTCAGATGGGAAGTTACGGGGTTGACTACAATGCACTCATTTTTAAGGTAAAGTCTAATAATGGAAATGGGATTATATTATGACTTTGGTTGAAGAGTCAGAAATCAATTAATTAAATATCCAACAAATCATTTCTCAAATGAAGACTTAGCTGCGCCCCACACCTACCTGTTAACTAAAGAGACTATGTTTTAATGTGGCGGAGCAAGACCAGTACTTTAAAAATTGAAAGTTAGATTGGTATAAGCATCAATATTAGCCTACTTGGACTTCAACAAGACGTTTTATCAGTACAATGACGACAGTGACATTAAGCTTGATATGGTATAAAGTTAATTTGAAGAATAAGGTTTTGACTACCCTATTGGGTAAGAATACAAGATCTTCAAAATAGTGGAAAAGAATTATAATGTGATGAAGCCAGAGTTCTTGGCAGTGATAAGAGCAGTAAATAACATTCAAACCTGCTTGAATAAAGTGAACTTTAAAGTTATGATGGATTATGCGTGATTCCACTGGCTGCGCAACTTGAAGGAACCAGAAAGACTTTTGCCCAATGGGAAGTACAACTCTAAGGTTATAATTTGAGATCATGTACAAAATAGACAGCAAGCATATCAATGCTAATGGTCTGTCTCAATTACCTTTTTTCACCTTCAAGGACACAAAAGCAACCTCTTTTACGACCTTATCAGACTATCAGAGGATGAGTGGCATAAAGAAACTAATGGAGTGAATACCATCCTAGTAAGATGTTCCAGAAATTCTGGCATACTGATGGGTACTTTCAGAAGAAGATCAATTACAAGTGGTATCCATACACCCGACCTAGTGACAAAATGGAACTTCTGATTTAAGCTCACATGCATGTTAGCCATGGCTAATTCTAGGAAACATTGACATACCTAAGAGATTGGTCCTATCTGTAGTCAATGTCAGATGAAATACTTCAATCCTTGAACTCTGTGTACCCTACGTAAGCTTCAGACCTCTAAGAAGCACCTTGAGTTCCAGTCAATCCTTCCAACATCTCAGCTTGCAAACATATCCATTGATACAATAGGACTGTTACCTACCGCCTTAAGTGGATACAAGGTTATTATTGTGTCAATTGCCCATTTCACTGAATGGGTCAAAGCATCATCAGTCAAGACTACATTGACAGGATTAATTGCCAGATTCCTGTATAATCAATTGATAGTGAAGCATAATTTCCTCAGATTCTTTCAGACAGTGGTAAGAACCTTATCTCTAATATCATAAAAAGCTTGTGGATCTAGTTCAGTGTTAAAATATTTTACTACTCCATATGTACTCCATCCTCTAATGAAAGCATAGAAAGCATGAAAGGAACTCAAAGAATTTAATAATATTGCACTGAAATACAATATAAGTGGGACCAGCTGTACCATCTGCGCTGCTATCATACAGACAGGCCATCACCTGGTAATTAGAATGTCTCCATTTAAGGCCCTGTATGGGCGAGAAGAAGAGCTACCCACCTTGCTAGCACCAGTCATCTTCGCAGATTGCAAGAACTTATCCTATGGGAATTACCAGCAAGAGATAGCAACAAAATAATCAAGACACAGTTGAAAGCCTTTAGTAACATAGAAGTCACTAACCCTAAGAGTCAGCATGTGAGTCAGAGATGGACTATACCAATAAAGTTTAGTTTAGGATAAGAGTTACTATTCTATCATGAATGTGGAAGCCAGCCTGAGAAGTTGTAATCCATCTAAACTGCTCCTACAACTATCATGGCCAAGAGAAAAACATAGTATTTCATAAAATACAATGACACCACTATAGTATTTAACAGGGTACACTCCCAGCACCTTAGTCCTTTATTTGGTCTTGTTTTGGTAGGGGAAGTGTCATGGATACTACCATGGATAACTAGAGAACAAATTCTCGCCCTCTGGATGTAACCTTGTCATTATATAGCATCACAAGATTTAGAGTTAAAAATTCAGAGTTTGGATAAGGAAAATGAACCCCTTATGTAGACTGCGGTGGCCTAAAAAATTTAACAGGTAGTCAGGATGCTGTCACATAATAAATTTCATACCTCATACTGAAGAGGTTCAATATTAAAGACGCCACCACCACCACCAAAGAATTTGGATTTCAACCCACATTTATACATTGGTGTGAAATGATTTACAATTGATCAATGATGGAGTAATTATGCCCAAATGGCAAATGGCATATGAAAGACTAAAAGTCCAACTGAATTTAAATTACCTGACGGAAGCAATTAATCCAGCCATCTATATATACCTAAAAAGGCAGCTTTGAAATATCAAAGGTCATTTAGAACCCTGAAGAGAGGTGCATTGAAGCAGCACCATAGTTTAAATTCTGACCTGATCAGTATATTACTAAATCAGGTGAAGAAGCAAAAGCTACAAGTGGTATTGGATCCCCAAACACTAGCGGGTCCTAAACAAGGGGCCACCAGACATCCTATTTTAAGGGATGTCACCATAAATGAAGATTGTGGATACAGACACTGATTAAATGTATGACGCCACCAAGGTGGAGATCAAGAAGATACTGACAAGGATTCATGAGGCAAATATAATATTGTAACCCCTATTGCCATTTTACATTCATTTACATCTATTTACATCTTGAATTTATGCAGTAAGTATAGAAACACTTTAAATTTCTATTCTAATATATGAGCATTTTACCACTGAATCTCAAGTTTTATCCTTTGTTCTAACTTATATTGTAATTGAAAAAATTGCAATAGCACTCTAAGATTAAGGAACAGGACACTTGTGAGGAAGGATACCTTGGTTACTAGGGTCAATGAAGAGGATGGTTGAGGATTCAGCTGTGCCTTGTGCCAGAGGCCATTGTACTAAAGTCATTCCTAAGAAATATCAACAAAGATTGCCGTTAGCAGGGTGATGAGCAGTTCCAATTAGCTATTGCTTCTATAGCAGGTAGTATCAGACGAAGGTTACTCAATGATTATTATTATGCTCTTTCAGAAGGTCGCCTGATGTCTAATATGTGCTCAACAAAACGCCTAACAGAAACTTGGCCAATAAATTATGCAAGCAAGGGCTGAGGAGCTGAATATTTCTAAGGTGCACAGTTTCTTTAGTTATAAATAATCCCACTAGGAAGCTTACTGGTGCTAAAATTACTAAAAATTGTTTATTATTTGAAGGACTGGTCAAAAATCTCTAGAAAACAAAACTGTAGCTTACTTTCAGGCTCCTACAAGACTACTAAGTAAAAACGCGTCTTCCCTATGATGTTAACACTAGGTGTAAAAGCTTCCTCAAATGAAGTAATTATAAGTGTTATAAGTTGGGACCATTCCCACTAACACAAAAGATCTATTTAGAATATAAAAGATTGCAATTTTTAAACCAATTACATTTATTCTTCCAGCCCCTGATGATGCGACCTATCAGTATAATCAGACAAAGCAGCCAGTCAGTAAAAACTTTGCTTTCTAGAACTCTACAACATGAAGGTTATGTAATTGAAGTCATTAATTCAGGTTGCAGAGAAATTATTGAACCTAACACCACTGCCTCCATAAAAATACTTCAAAGGGTTTTTATTAGTTATGGAAAATACCTCAAACTGTTTGTTCACCCTGCTCTTCCAACAGCTACAGCTTCTGAGATTGCATCACATGAAAACTAAAAGACAGTTCTGTTTCACTTAGAAGCTTTATTACCAAATTTTAGTTTATATGAGACTGCTTCCAATTTTGGTTGGGACAATTGATAACCATTATGGATAGTCAAAGAGAATCAATGAGTTACAAAGTCAAAAGTTTGGATTAATAACGTAGTTAATGGATATCCTTGCAATGAAACTACTCAGAAAATTACTAAATCATAAACAACCTTACACAGTTAATTAGAACAAGCTGTGATCAATTTTTGGCCCCGATTGTAAGAACAACATCAACCCTTATGATCCCAATATTGAAGAGTTACCTAATTGGATCCGTCAGATCAATGAATTAGCCAATGCTAACCAAACTCTGAAGTGCGTTTTTAGAATGTCTCATTGGACCTATTGGCCCTGAAGGGCCTTAATGCTTAGAAAGATCCAGAGGTCCCAAAGGTCCCAGGACCTCCAGAGGAACCCTCAGCTCATTGAGCCAGCCTGAAATGAGAATCAATAATCCTGGATTCAAAATCTGGAACAACAACTAAGGGTCATTATCAGGCAAGTTAGATTTATATAGAAGGAAACTATATTGATTTTTCCTTGACCTTACCCGCTTGTAGCGCAAGTTCCTCCTTCACATTACGTGCACAGGTCAACAGTTGGTAGTCCAACTCCTAGCCTATTGTATAACATGACTACTCAGTAAGCTCAAAAAATTTAATATATAGATACAACTATGCTAATGATTCTATCAATCTTTTTCTAGCTCCTAGTATAGTAAAAGCTACGTTTTTAAAGACAAATTAACTATTATAATATAAAATAATTTAGTAAGAAGTATTTTTTTAGTAAAAAGGTGGACTTATACCTAGGGAAAACAAGATTATGATGGGTGACAGGAGAATACCCCATGTGAGGGTGAAAGTAGATTCATGAACGTAGGAGGTGATGGCTCAGTCCAGATTCAGTGTTAAAGTAAATCAGGATTCATCATTGAAGTCTGAACTGAGATCAATAATGGTAGCACAGTTAAGTAGTTCCTATTGTTTGCCAGTAAGAAGCTAATATATAGTAAGCCATAGTCAGTGGTATGATCGATAGTTAAAGGGCCAACTAGAGGAGTTATAAACTGAATTCAACCTTGTGATTAAAATCAAAATGATATTAGTTAGGTTTAGATTTATTATTATATCACTCTGAATAGTGAAGCACTAAAAGTAATTTGTCTGGAATTTATTTGGTTATATCTAAGCGTTATTATGGGAAGGCAATCAGAGTTTATAATATAATATTGTTGATGGTTTTGGGCTTTAAGCGTAATAAACCCTTAATCAGTAAATTTAAGATATTAATTAATAATAAGTACCTTGGATTTTTAAAAGTTGAGGCTTCACCTGAACTAGAGCAATTCTAAACAGTTCACTCTTCAAGCCTTGACTGAATGTGACAATAGTTTCAATTGGGCGGCTAAACTTGGTAGGCTCATAAACTACAAGAGTTGGGATGAGTAGATAAACCAAGGCTGTTGGGTTAGATATAGGCTTGGCGAGCATGAAGTTTAGTTCATTCTCAAAATCTGTGAACAGTCGGTTGCTGGAAATTTATTCATAGGCATCATTACTGAATTTGTTCTCTTAGACCAGCTTTAAAAAAATTTGGGGATCCCAAGGTATAGACATCTCATTTTTCTCAGGATGGCAAGTGTACAACTAGTATCATATTTCTGGTATTAATCGCCCCTTAAAAGCAAAGTCAAACAATTCCTTGGAGCCAAGGTTAGAACCCCTCCAAGTCACTGATGACCTCTCTAAGGTTGTTGACAGAAAATGGGTTCTGGCTTTGCCTGCCAGGGCTGAAGAAAATAGCTCATCTGAGGCGGAAAATTCGGCGGAAATCGACCCAAGATTATGAAATTACACAATATGAAGTTATGTAATTTGGCAAATTCATTAAGTTTTTGATTTATTAAAAAGTGGAGCTTTTCAGCTCAGATCAGATTTTAATAATTGCATGATAATTTGTGATTATTGGGTAAACATTGCAAACCTTCCCTTTCAATTTTATACTAGTTGAGGAAGGCTTTGCTTTTATCAGATACTCAGATAAATTTAATATTGTCAAGAAATTTTTGTGAAAGTTATCCCATATATTTCTGATCATTTTCAAAAGAATACCTCAGTTAGAAGTCCAGCAATTGCAGGAGTCAGTTTTCCACTCTGGTTTGGCTCCCCATTGGGGCGTGAACCCTCCACCCACTCCTTGGCCTATTAAGATGACTCCGCCAAGTCTTGTTTCACAACTTTTCACCCCAATTATTACGCCACCTTTCCCAGCTCTCAGGGACTCTTGTCCCTGATGGTTGTGTCCAGTTTGGTATGCGTTTTTCTCACCAAATTTATATAGAAACATAACTCAGTGCGCCTGGGACATTGCTTCTTTTTGTTGGGTCACTTAACCTTGTTGTTATACCTTAGTCCTGGTGCTTTCCCTTCTACAACCTCCTACGCTCCAGTTTCACTGACAGCAAGCTTCTTTTCAGCATTAGTATGAGGAGTATTATATAAGAATATGAGGCAGCCTTGGAAGGTTTGCTTAAGGTAGGCTTAACCTTTGGTTCACAGAGTGGTGTGACATCTGGATCCTCATTCAGTGAAACAAGTTGTTAAGTGATTTTAGCATAGGTTCATGCAACCATCCTTCAAGAATTGTTATTTGATGGAAGTTCACCATGACAGCTAGTAAAGGCAAACTTTATTCAGATGGTTCAACTTGATTTAGAAATAAACGTCTAATGTAGGTTTTCAGCATCAAAAGTTAAATGTAAACTTGGACTGGGAAGCATTGGGTTGAAGGATCTGAGACTAGAGCTAGAGTAGTGAATTGCAATCTTTACATTTGCTTTGTTTACCTGACATGCTGACAGAGGCAAGTGATCGTTTGCATGGTCACACTTTAACTCAGAATGGTGAACAAGTGGTAATATAATAACCAATCCTGATTTGTATGAGTTAAGGTTAGATTCTTTGTAATACAGGAAAACCTAAGATACTAGTTGAATAAAAAATATAAATAAAGTTTTAGGAATAATTAAATTAATAAAAAGGGTGAAAATTCGGTTTAATGACTACAATATTGGTTTTTCTGCACCAAGGAGCTTTAGCGCAAGAGAGAGAGTGCGTCAAGGAGTTTGGGCTGGCTGTTCCAATTTTGCCATTAAAAAAGAAAGGAGCATTGGCGCAGAGAAACGTAAATGGCGCCAAGGCATTTGAGTTGGCTGTTTTATTGAAAAAACATCAAGGAGTGTCCTCTCAGAGGAGCAAAAAGGACGGCGAGGTATTTGGGCTGGCTGTTCAACAAAAAAACATTAAGGAGTGTAAGTGCAGAGAAATGAGAAGGGCGCTGAGGCATTTGGGTCGTCTGTACCAATAGTATTATTGGAACAGGAATAGAGCGTCAGCAAAGAGAAAAGAAAGTGGAGCTAAGGCATTTGGGTTGGCTGTTTTGTCAGAAAAACAAGGAAGAGCATCAACAGAGAAATAAGAAGGGCGCTGAGGCATTCATATTGGCTGTTTTTTTGATGAAAAAAGGAGCTTTAGCATAGGGATATTGAGAGGGCGTCAAGATATTCAGGTGGAAGGGTTGACAATCTAGTAGGTTTTGTAAATATTTCTACATTGTTTGCCACAAATATTAACTTCTTGAATGTAGCCTCTTTAACTTTCTTCATCTACAAAAATCTTTTTATTTTGCCAGTATATCCAGTTGAATTATTATTAAAGTCCCCAGGTCTGGAAATCTTATTTCTAATATTCATCTGACAGGATGAAAGGCTGGAAACTTGAATCCTTGAATTGGGCTAGAAATTTATTTAGGATTGTAATTCTTTTATTCTTATCTTCTTCTAATACACCCCCATAGTAATCACCACTTGTGTAGCACGAAAACCTTTTTCACGCTATGTGCACAATCAACAGTAGGCCAGTCCAAGTCCTCAACCTACTATATAGCATGTTTAAATAGTTTTAAGATTTTCCAAGAATTTTGAAGGCTGGTCTTCAAAGGCTACACTATTAAAAGTCATCATAGAAACAGCATATTTACAGTATTCCTCTTTGACTCTAGAACAAATCTCTTAGCTTGACTCTGGAAGGGGATAAGGCAAATTTCTTTGCAGTTTTGCTGGACCAAGGAAAAATCTATGCTTTTTTAGCAGGCAAATTAGAATGATAATGAGAAATATTAAATATAGTAGAAGATATAACATTATTGATATTAATTGGGAGATATTTATAATAATTTGAGGGAATTAGGATATAGGTTAGACTAGGGGGTGGAAGGCAAGTTGGTAAGGGTGTACGGCTACCAACCTGAAGGTTGCGGGTTTGATTCCCACCCTTTGCACATTGATCGGGGTGCCAGCCAAAGGAATCTATTGGCGGTTAGTAGGTCTAATAACACGAAAACCTTACCCATGACGTAACCAGAAAAATTTGAGTCCCGATCTGGAGGTGGAAAAACTTTCTTTGATGGAGTTGACCCTGTTCAGGTTTCATGTCATTTCTTTCGTTTCTTTCTTTTGGTAATGCCTGTCCCCTGGTCAGCTTGCCTCAGTTAAATAAAAATATAAAGGATATAGGGTAGACTTTGATAGAGAATAGGGATCAACTTTAAAGAGGAAATTCCTTAAAAGTGCTTCATAATAATAAGATTTGTGGCGTACTTGGTCTTTTTTAATCAAGGCAGCAGTTTTGATGACCTCTCTAAGGCACTATCTTTGTCATATGAATTGGCGCTTTTGTCAGGTAAATAGTGGATAAAAAAGAGTTTGAAATTTCAATAGTCTCTTTTGGGAGTTTTTATAAATATCAATTTTCTTATATTTTGAAACAGTGGAGCTCCATTGGTCAGATTGCAAATTAGGTCTCATTTGAATCTCACTCAAATCAGTATAAATCACATTTATCCTGACACGCATTAAGCCCCCAGATCTTTATTATAGATAAAACTACGCTAAAGCCTCTATTGAAATTTCTTTAAGCTCCTGGTATAGCAAAACCCACGCTTTAAAAACTAGATTTTTTAATATAGATAATGGGTAGTGAGAAGATTTGTTATTAGAAAGGTTTTTACTATTAAGTGTACTAAGGGAATTTGGGATTATTATGAGTGACAGGAGGATACCCAACCTAGGGTAAAAGTAGATTCATGAATGTAGGAGGTGATGGCACAGTCCAGGTTCAGTGTTATAGTAAATCAGGATTCATCATTGAAGTCTGAAATGAGATCAATAAGAATAACACAGTTAAGTAGTTTCCATTATCTGCCATTAAGAAGCCGTTAGAGAGCAAAGCATAATAGGTGTCATAATAGGTAATTAATGGGCCAACTAAAGGAGTTGGACATTGAAAGCAACTTTGGGCTTAACTTTAAGATGATATTAATTTGGTTTAGGTATTATTCCCTATTTCATATTGATCAGTGGAGCACTAATGGGGAGACTTATCTGGAATTTGTCTGGTTGTATCTTGACGTTATCATGGGAAATCACTCAGTGCTTAAAAATTTAATATTGTCAATAATTTTGGGTCTAGGCCTTATAAACCATCAATTGATAATCAAAATATAAACTGATAATAAGTATTTTGATTTTAAAGTTGAGGCTTTACTTAACTAGAGCTATTTTTAACTCTTCTTTTAACAAAAGGAACTTATTTATTTAGCAAATGTGGTCTATAAAGAACAATAATCAAAGACTCATAAACTACTAAAAATAATAAGATAAATAGAATTACTTCCAACTTCAGGATTTGGAAATTTAACATGAGGAGATATTGCAAATGCTTTCTGACCAGACCACAAAAAAGCAAAGACTTGGCTATCAGCTCAAAGGCTGCCACTACTCAAAAAAAATTGGGGTAAAATCTATAAGAGTATCTTAATCTCCTTTGACAATAAAATAATTAAACTTGCATGACTGAACTTTTTAAGGAGTAACCTTTAATATCAGATATATCCTCCACCCTTAACTATACATATCCTTCACAAGCCTAAAAACTTCTTTAATCCTTACTTTAAGGATAAATATGCTCTAGGTATGGAAAAAATCCAGACCTTCTGATTCAAATACAAAGAGCCTATGGAGATAGCCACTGACAAATAAAAAAGTTCAACATGTCAAGGCATGCCTTTAAATTAGTGCCCATGAGGTAAAGATGCCTTACTTCAAAGAATGTTCCCCTTTAGATTAAGTAAAAGCGGCCCTTATTGAAAATTTTTATAGCAATTTGACCTGTCTAATTAAAAGCAGGCCTTTATGCACATACATTTAAAAAAGAGAGAATTTTTCAGACTCTGCTTAACGTTTTAATCATGAATCACAGGCTTTAGCCTCCTATGACTAGGTTGCCTTACATGATGCAATAGCCACTGTGGTTTTTGCTTTCTCTTTTGACTGACATCATATACTTCACTTCCAAGGAGCCAATAAGATTTTATTACTTAAATAATAAAGGCTATATTAGAACTCCCAAACTAGAGATGCTTCATTCCTAGTTTAACAAAGATTTGCAACCTAATATCCATTGCATTTAATGAAATTAAGAGCCCTAATCCAGACGTGACCCCTGCAACTATTGTAAGTCATTTTAATCACTAGGAGATTCAGTTCTAGAAGAAAAAAATAAGATGAGGCGTAAAAAAGAGGCGCCAGCCTAGGTTGCGAGGTTCCCTAGCTGACAAATCTATGCCTAAACAAATAATACAGAATTCCCCAAAAGTACAGGTATTATATTTTATCTTCTCCTGATGGGCTCACATCTCCAACAGCTTAGTTAAAATAGTCTTTTATTCTTATTCTGCTTTATAGAAAACTCAATGACACAAATAATAATCCTAACATAATAACGAAATCTCTTCTTTTCCCCATTTTGGCTCCAATGACATTCTGTATAGGTAGTGGTGCACAATGTGATAGTTGTGCCATTTCAGACGTTTGTTACTCTTTTAACGTTATCTCCTACCGCCTTTATGAAGCGGCCTAATGTTGCTCCTAACTGTAATCTCACTTTAGGATATGGAACTGCTAAACTTACTGCACTAGGTCTTTTGGGGCTTTTATTTTTGTTGCTAATCCTATTTAGTTCCTATTGATATCTGCCCCAAAATTGTCTTGAAAAACGATGACTTTTATCAACTCACAGGCACGCAGTTTCAAGTCAAGTTCACTAAAATTAATCACAAGGATCTGTATTTAACCATACTGGGTGTTGGATTTGAGTTTGACCAGCCATAATATTGACCCCAGAATATTGCCCCTATGCCCTATAGACCTTGTTGCTACCCTTACCCAACTATCTGTATTTTCAGATTAATTTTTTGTCACTTTTCTGTAAGATATTTTGTTGCCACATTTTGATATAAATCTAAACATTTATGAATTTTCACAATCCAGAATTCTGGCATATAAATCCCTATCCGCTCGTCAACTGAAAATCCAGTTTTCCAAACCATCTCTATTTTAATAAATCAAATATTACTAGAATTTTTCACCCAAATAAGCCATTATGTTTAGGCCAGCTATGAAAAGCTAACCAAAAAATTTAGCTAAGTCTGCCACAAACAATCACGTTGACTGATACCCATTACGCCCAAAGATGTATCCAACCTTTGCCTGGCCCTTGCAGAGATGCCAGCAGCTATTAGTGTACCAAAAATGGGAAATGCAGGAAGATTTTGGTGCCGCATAAAAGTCTAACGCGTGGACCACATTCCAAAGGCATCAGCGTATATATTGAAAAAATTACATAATGGAAAAGGGACAAACGTGGACACGCACATTCTAATATTGGATTTCATCAGTAAACTTTTGGTTTATGCTCACAACGACTGATTCCCATTTCTGGAACTAACCAACAAGACTACAAAAGATTTGGAAATCTACATTTATGCAGACTCTTTTCTATATCACACTTTACAATTATTCTGAAATATACTGTATTCACACAGTTTTACTTATTGAGTACTACAATACCTGTGAATATTTATCTAGTTGTAATTTTAATTGTAACATTCTGGTGCTCACTACATAAGCACTTTTGAAAACACCATAGAAGAGACCAAGGGCCAATTACATAAGTAAGGATCCCAACCGCTTCACTATTTGCTTTGGAGACAAACATTCCTTTAACCCTTGGATGTAAAGGAGTTCATCTAAGAACACTTTAATATAGCATTTTAGACAGCGAGGAAAATAATTCTCCGTTATTGAGCTCATTCCTATAGGACCCCTAACCTCCCTGTCTCTATATTAGATGACTAGCAAATTCCCTAACCATGTAGAGGAGGTCATGGAATGTATTTTTTTGCGGATACCGCCTCTTTACATAATTTTTAAATAAAGAACACTTAGGGTGTTAAAAAGTTATAAGAACCAAGACTATCTATACTCAAATTATTATTTGTTTCATAAGATGAAAATGTATGCCATGGCCAATTAGATTGCTACTCAGGCACAAGTAGTTGAGATAATCAACAATTATATCCTCTCATCAATATAACAGACAATGCAGATTCTTGCCTAGCAGTGTTAGAGACTAGTGTACTACTAACCTGGTTGGGGCAACTAACTATGAGATAGAATAAACAAAAGATTTAATCCAGTATGAAAAAGACATTTGAGGAGTCTAGGTATAAGAAATGGTGGGTATGCTTGTATGGGAGTTGCCTGCAGATATGATTTAAAGAGGGTAAAGGTGGAAGGGAGTTTCTTATAGGTTGATGTGCTAGATCAGGATTAGTAATACTTAAGTAAAAACTTTACTATTTTTTGTATATTAAAGAATATCTTTATTGACCACAAAATTAATTTATGAATTACTTGGTTATATATACCATCCAGCTTTCTAGACTTACCTAAGCTTAATTGATTTTGGATGTAGTACTATTCTCCTTCTGAGCTTCTGGAATTTAGCCTTGCATATTATTTTGAAAGGTATTAGAAATCGTCTCAGTAACAGTGAATATTCATTTTTTGCAACTAAATAACTCAATGACATCGCATTTAAAGTAAGTAAGTTTTAATTAAACCGATTTTATTGCAATTATAGTTTGATATGCAATTAATTGATCTAACTCCAACACATATCTTCTTGTGGATAAAATCTCTAGATTAAAGAATCCACTAAATTTAGGCTTTACCCTGACAAGCAGCACACCAAGATCAGCGGACTGATTAAATTTTTATAAGTTCAGCGCTGGGAAATCAGCTATTAGCAAACCTCTTGAAAGCTCCTTTTGAGAGCCCTGCGGTTGTTCTACACAACTAATGTCAGGCAGGAGAAGCAAAATGCTGATCTTAAAAATTTTCCAACCATCTGAATAACAATCTGGCTCGCATCATTGTCAAAATTTTGAAATACTGTGGGCATTGACCTAATGGGTTGTTATGTAACTCATCACTGCAGTCAGGTCAAGGATATCTGAAGTCAGAAGTGTCACAACACAGCTGCAGAGGCCACTGACTAGGAGGCCCACGCTCAGACAGGCCACACCATCCAGCAGTTAGTATAATAGTTGGACTGGCAGCTTGTTCACCTCTTGTGTACAGTGATCAATCAACATAGTCATACTTTGGTTCTTGATCAGAACACCAACGTTGTTCATAACAGACTCCACAACCATAAAGAGAATATGAATGGCACCAGCCAATCCTATAACTGTCTATATAAAAAGATCCAGATTGTTGAATTACTTGGCTAGGCCTAGGGCGTGAGTGAAAAAATCTAACTAAAGAAAATGTTGCCCTGAACTCTCTTTCCGCTCAGCATAACTTTCTAAGCAAAATTACACAAATTTATATAAAACTGAATTTTCCCATAGTAGTTTCACTCTGATGTCCTCGGATTCTCTGCCAGCTGCTCCAGAGTGGGGCTACGGTGAAACTCCCCCACCATTTCCGTCCAGCAGGAAAACGCGCTAGGACCGGTTCACCCAGTCATTCCAAACCTATGGGACGATTTGTTCCACCCAAGGACCTAGACGCCCACCTTGCTCATACCCAAGTGGTACCTCGCTGCCCCCTAGTGCTCCCCCAGAGCAACATGCGCTATTGCTTAAGGGTCAAATATGGGAAACTATTCACATACCACGACCAAGCCATTATTGAAACGGCACAGGTGATGATAACACCCGCCAGCTTTATTGATTTCTGCCCCTACAAGAGGTATTTTGACCTTGGCTTCACCTGCAAAGCTGATGCTGCCACTGCAGCAACTGTGCCCCTGGTATTCCAGGGCACCCCTCTCCCCACAACTCGGACTTAGCTTCCAGTGGACACCACTTTGGTGGTCCAGTTTGCTGGCCTGCCCACCCACCTCCCCCCTGAAGTGTTTCACCAGGAGCTGATGGATGGTTTGGCAGCCTATGGCTCCAACCTTATCTTACAATTTGTGGTCCCAAATGGGGCCACACGACTTGCTGGGCCTCAGGCATATGCCACAATAAGCCCTGAATTTAATAAAATTGTGGTGGCAATTCCGCCGCACACTGTTATTCCCTCAAAGCCCAACCATCCATTTTGGGCCCACGTCGAGGGCAGGTGGACAATCTGTCCATCATGTTTTGAGTTAGACCACTCAAAATGTAAGTGCCCCTTCTCAACCACTTCAGGCGGATCAGATGACAGATCTGCCAACCTCCAATCTGCTGCCCACCCTGTACAATTTCTGGCATGGGGCACAATCCTACCTCCTCCATCCCCAAAGCCTGTTGCTTCAGCTGCACCTGCAGCCACCAATCAGCCTCCTCCTCACCCCAATGCCATAAATAATTCCTCTGATCAAGCATCAGATTGGATCCCAGTTTGATCCCATGCTTCCTCAAATGAATCAACCAAACCCCAACCATACGCTGATTCCCCATCCAATTCAACCAAAACCCATGGGAACTATTGGCTGAAATTGACAAATCAGGTAAGTTCATTGAAGAACCATCTCTGCAAATTGAGCGGTTTGTTAATGCAGAATGGGACGCCAAATACCCCCCTCAACTTTATACCCCACAGCCAAACGCTGAATCATTTTGCAGTGATCACCGCCTTGCAGTCAAAGCAGCCACAACACCAGATTGTCATCCCCTGCATAAAGCTGTCACTAAATCAGTAGCGATACTCAAAGAGGGAATTCCATCTCCCGTTATCACCACAACCTTAACTCCAAAAAGCAAAATATCAGTGAACCAGTATTACAAAAATGCAAACAATGCTATCCAGAACGTGGCAACTATAGCATGGAATCCAAAAGCAAAAATATCCTGAACCAACATTGCCACATTTGTTAAACTCCCAGATGCCTGAATCAAAGCTGAAAAAGCTTTAACCAAATATCTCAGTGCCATTTATCTAGCTGGCAAACTCCATGAAATTCCAATCATCAGTGATATCAAACCACATACCGCAAATGCCCCAACGCTGAGATGGTCAAGGCGCTGCCTGACCAACACATAGCCCTGACCCCCCTAAGGCGGGGATCACAGCTAATAATACTGCACACAATTTACATAAAAACATAGGGCTTGAGGGCAACAACCCTCGAAAATGGCATTCTGTCAAATCAGATGCTGCAAAATCAATAAAACCTCGAGGCAAAGGTGGCAAAGGTCGATGTAAATAGTGACCAGGCCAATCAGAGGCCACCAACCCAAATTTTGAGGTCCCATGCATAGAGATTGGCAACGGCAAAGAGCAGCCCAGTGAATCAGGGGCTGCCAAGCCAAATTATGCTAAAAATGGAAGTGGCATGAATCACGGCATCAGGCAGCTCAGCAAATCAGGAGCTGCCAAGCCAAATAACACCAAAAGAGGAACTATGGCATCAGGCAGCTCAACAAATCAGTAGCTGCCAAGCTGAATAACGCCAGAAAAGGAAATGATGACATTGGGCAGCTCAACAAATCAGGAGCCGCCAAGCCAAATCTGCCGCTTGTCAAAATTATTGAGAGCCATGGCGAAGGGCAGCCCAGCAAATCAGGGGCTGCTGGGCCAAATTATCCCAAAAATGGGAATTTTGGCAATAAGGTCAAGATGAGTTCTGATTCATCCTTGATGAATGAAAATATATGTGGAAAAGTTTCCATAATGTCATGGGTACTCAATGAACAGTCTAGAACGTGCCTAGACGGGAACATCAGAGGCCAAGATTCTCAAAATAGGTTCACAGATAGCCCGCCACCTGCAGACTCTGCGGGGTCCAATTTCCCCACATTCCCCATTCCCTAATATAAAAACAAACCAAGCGAAGGTGTTTAAAACAACTTCGTCTTCTAATATATACAATATAAACCTTAAAAATCATAAAATAAAATTTTGAGATTTTGAAATCATTATTTGAGATCTTAAGGAGAATCGTGGAATTTTGATTGAAGCAACATGGACCATTCCTTGGATTTTGACAGAGCTGTCACCTCTCTGTATGCTCTCTCTGGAGGCCAAACTGCCCTCCTCAGTGCGAGCATCATCCTTACAGTGTTCCAGGGATACTTAAGCCGCTCTACAAGCCAACGGAT
>JAKSZP010004509.1:0-57630 GCA_022478985.1 Massospora cicadina
TTATATTGTAGAATTTTCATTGGAAATTAAGACTGACAAATGTTAGTCAGTAGTGAATATTTGTACATTGACATTACATGGTGAACTGATTAATAAATCCACTATCTACCTATTAATTAGACATAAATATTAATTAGATTTATTTGAAGTAAGCTGACCAGAGGATGGACATTACCAAAGCTCAAATAGCAAAAAATATAAATGAATGGACCTACCTGAACAGAATGAGTCAAACTCATAAAATGAGCAAGCAAAGCACAAAAAATTGAGATCACAACTAACCAGGTGGGACCGCAGTGAGCTGCTCATCCCATCATTGCAGAAGTGGAAGGGATAAGGGTGCTCATCCTTAGCATCAGATTCCTCTGCATAGGTAAGAGCGTGGGTCAAAGTGGTGAGCAATGGTGTTGTGTGGTCAGTAAATGTGGCTGGAGAGCGCCTAAGATCAGTAGGTCGTGGAAATTACCTACAGCAAAAATTGCACCTATGTATTGGTTTAAGCAGTTTTCCACATGAAGGCGGATGGAAGGAAGCTAGGTTAACAAAGCGGCGGTGGCATGGGTTGGATTTTTACTGGTATCTTAAAGCTTCAGCCACTTTCTGGATGGCGGCAGTCATTTGTTTGTGGAGGTTGAGGATGTCAAGTTTGCCCTGTGTGGACAGGGTCAGGGCAAGAATGGGAGCAGGGACATTCTTGGCTAGTATCGCCACTGATCCATCAGCACCCTCTCTGATGTTGTTAATATCTGGGTGATCAGCTGCTGCTACAGAGAGCTATTGGGTGATTGGAAAACATTAACGTCTGGCCAGGGGGCTATAAAAAGCCAAGGGGTCTGAACGGGGTGCTGCACCTGGATAGATTCTTCTATTTAAACTTCCAAGTCTTCAATAATATTCTTACTTCATTAGTTTCATCCAATGCATTCCATGAGTTCAAATCGTATTGGAAATTGAGGTTGGTGAATTTATGGGCTGTAGCTATCAATTAAGAAAAAACCTAGGACCAAACCAAAATCCAAGCGGTCTTCTGATTGGTTGAAGCGCATGTGGCACTGGACTGAGGAAGGGCCTGAAGGCAGCTGTGGGCGCTGCAGCAGCTTCAGGTTTTGGGGAAGCAGGGAAGGATTGTACTTCATGCCAAAAAGCAGTGGGGGTGTGGCATATTAAGGGCTAGATGGAGGCAACGCTGGTCCAGCAGATGCAGCAATATATGTGTTGGGATTTGAGATAAAAATCGTCTCAAATTCCCATCTTTCAAATCTGGCTATGCTGAATCGTTGTCAAACCCAGCCAAGTTAAAACTTTTCTGGATCATCCTTACCTAGTACTGAGTCACGTAAGCGGGCTTTCCACCTTCTCAGTCAGATGAGCGATGATATCCATTGAGGACGCCCTTGAGGAGGCCTTTCTGGAAGGTTAGTAAAGATCCTGTTTGGATGAGGCTCTGAAGATCCCGAAAGCATTGAGTCCCAATGCACCCTATAAATATTGAAGCGTTTTGATTTAATAAATTATTTGGTAAACTAACCTATATTTTCCCGTTTCCTCTTTGGTGCTCTTTACTAATTTTCCAGCTTTGAGCCACCATGAACCCTGGCACCAGTCCAGAGAACTGTTGCGCCAACAAAGTGGTGCTCACTACAGGGGGCTCCAAGCTGACCTAGTGAAAACGTCAATCACAACCAATGGAAACCAACAGCAATCCTGATGACCAAATGACTGGTCAATCAAGGAGCAATACTCGATGGGTTAGTTCTTCACAATATGCAATACCGCCCTCGCAGCTGGAAAGGCTAGAATTCCACACCGCCTTCCAATTCTCAATGCCCTCCCTAGATGGGGGCCAATATCAACTTCAGATCGAACACACCCACAATGTCATCCAACAACTAGTCCTCAGCATCTACACTGAAGGGCGTCTGCTCCAGCCGCTCCTGCGCCTCCGCCGTGCCATCCACAATGTGGGACCTATACACAACTGCCATATTACCTGCTGGAGAGCTTACCTTGGGGCCTGATCGCTACATTTGTAATTTTGTCCATCCCGCAATTCATCACCTCCTCCAGTTAGTAGGATTACACCATCAGGAGGTCTCTCAGCACCTAGGGCTCACCCAAAATTTACATTCATACATTATTGACTTTTACAATGCTGCCTCCTCCTTCATGCATGACAATCGTGAAGCTATACTTGATAATTGAAGATTAATCAATGATATCTGCAATCAATTGGTGGTATTAGATAGTGGCATCTCTGGCTACCTCGAGGAGCAATTTCACCAAAATGCTCAGCGGTTTGAAGCAACATAGGCCCAGCACTTACAACAAGCCGAGGAATTACTACAATCCCTACAGCAGTGCTACCAAGAGCTGGCCTCTCACGACTACTCCCCGCAGCTGCTGGGCCAGAAGGGCCTAGGGGGCCAGAAGGTCCCAAAGGGCGTCAGGGGCCAGCAGGACCTGAGGGACCGCATGGGCCCCAAGGGCCTTCCAGCCCCCTGACCTTGGGAGAACCCAAAGACCCCTGGCGAAAGGATATAATAACTGCTCTGGCCGCCCTGCGGGACCAGATTCAAAAGGTGGCCTTGGGATGCAAGCTATGAACGGATGGTGCTCCCCTCAACCCCAGGGTCTCCATCGAAGTTCTATTGGATGTGATGGATAACCTCAGCACTTTCACGAGGCTCACTGACGCTCACATTTCCTGGCTCGTGACAATGTGTCATGGGTTCAAAACCCAGTTGGCCACCATCAAAAACCAGCTCCAACTGCAGAATACCGAAATTCAGTCCTTAAAGGAGCAGGTTGCCAGCAAGACGTCCGCTTCCACCCTCAGTCAAAATTGGGAATACATTCAAGAAGACTTAGAAGGCTTGCGGAGGCAGCTAGATCAATGGGCTCCTCGAGAATATGCAGAAATGGGGATTTTGGAGCTGACACCTATCCCAGGCGTTAGCACCCTCTCTACTCCTATTGTCGCTAACTTTAAACCTAGCTTCAAGGAGAAGTTCACCCCTGGACGGGAGAGCATCGCCTCCTTCTTGTATGCCTATGAGAGTTCTATGGAGGAGGCCACCAACTGACAAAAGGTGAAGCACATCCACTCATGCCTAGACAGCACCGCCCGGGAAATTATGACTCCCCATCTGAAGGAGTGTAACACCTGGGAACAAGTCCACACCGCCCTGATACAAGAGTTTGGCAGTAACCAAACCTTGGCCAACCAGAAGCAAGCGTTCATGGGCATTCGACTTAACAAAGGAGATAACCCTATGGAGTTTGCCAACCAGTTCTACGCTCAGGCTCAACCTTTGGTTATGACAAGCCGTATCACTCTGGACGACGCCATTACTGCTGTCATCTCCACCCTGGGGTCCTATCCTGAGGTCCAGATGCACATGATCGGGCAAAAGAATGGGTTCACTTGTATCAGTGAGATCAAGGAAGCCCTCAACGAGATCCCTGCCACAATCCTGAACTCTAAGGCTGCGCCCGCTGGCCCCTCTAACCGCCCTAGGGTCCATGTAGTTGAGAACCAGAAAACCCCTCATACGTGGTGCACAATTGCAATGGCTTTAGGCACAGCGCCAAAACTTGTTGGAAACGTCTAGCTGAGGAGGTGGGAAAAGGGCAGTCAGCATGAAGGATGAGGCGCTCCATGCTGACACCCCTGTCCAGCCTCAAGTAACCCCTACACACAAACCAGAAGATGTTACCCCGAGGAAGTAGCTATGGTATCTAATGACAATAAAGACATTGATACTGCTTACTTTTCTTCTGATGATTCTCCTATGTTCCTTACGTTGCTGCCACAGTTTGGAAGTTTGGTCACCTGAGTCGCCATCCGGGTCCACAAGATTCTGGTTTATGCCATAGTTGACAGTGGCTCCCCCATGAATGTCATTTCTTCCAAGCTGATGAAACGCATCAAGGTCGCCCCTGACATGCTGCACTATATGGAGTATGGTACGGCTGGCCCTCAGTGCACCCGATCCATAGGGGCCTATTCCTCTCTACCAATTCAGTTTGGGAAGCTCACTTTGGATAAAACCGCCATCGCTTTGGACAACACCAGCTATGATCTACTCCTTGGAACCCAGTTTCTTTGAGACTATTTGGCTGTTATCCACTATGACGGTGGTTTTCTCTCCCTTCTAGGACACCGAGTCCCTCTGGTTTTTGAAACCGCCCATGACTTTAGGGCAGATGTCAAGGCCTGAGCCTGCCTACTAGAGACTGAAGGATGAATTGATTGGCTCGAGTACCATGTCTGAGGGCTCTCGAGTCCAGCTGCCCCCTCCTGCTATGGATGGATCTGAGGGGATGCCAGTTTACTTGCTCCAGGTGACTACCGTGCCCCCAAAATCCCAGGTCGTTGTTGACACCTGGGTCCATGTCAACATTCCCACGGGGTATTTACTGGAGGTCTGAGGTCTGGATAACCCATCTCCCAAGGAAGTGCTGACCTGCATCGGAATCCTTGATCCAGCGTATGCTGGATTGATATCAGTGTTGCTAGCCAACCTGACTGACAAACCAAAAGTTATAGGACCTAACCAACCCACCGCTCAAGTTCACCTGTTACCAATGGGGGATGTTGCTGACATCTAAAGCTTTGGGGAATTGAGGGACCTTGGCTTGGAGTCACCACCCTTGATTGATTTGATTGACGCTAACATAGGAAAGGACCTCTCTGATGAACAGCGACTTAGGTCCAGGAGCTCCTGGAGGAATACTCGGATCTATTCTCCACTTTGACCCATGATTTTGGAAGGATAAACGGAGTCCTCCACCATGTAGAAACTGGGGATGCCCCCCCATTTCAGTCCCAGCCTTACTGCAAGAGCAAGGTTGAAGAGGCTTAGGTCACAGTAGAACTCAAACAGCTGCTCAATGTGGGGCTCTTGGTTCCCTCGCGTAGCCCTTGGTCCTCCCCACTTTTGCTAGTCTGAAAGAAGGATGGCAAGTACCAGGTGGTGATGGATTATCAACGACTCAACTCCATCACCAAGAAGGACAGCTATCCTCTGCCCCATATTTTGACTCGCTCTGACTGCTTGCAGGTTCCCAGTACTTCTCAGCCTTGGACCTCGCCAGTGGGTATTGGCAGGTCGAGCTTGCTCCCAAAGACCGAGCCAAGTGTACTCTAATCGCCCACAAAGGGCTGTTCGAGCCTACCCAGATGTCCCAAGGCCTCTGCAACGCCCCAGCCACGTTCCAGCGCGCCATGGATGGGATCCTTGGGGATCTGAAGCTCTCCTGTGTCCTGGTCTACCTGGATGACATCACCATTTTTTCGCGAACTTTTAATGGACATGTCAACCACCTTAAGGAAGTCTTTGAGTGTCTCTGGAAGGCCTCCATCAAGCTCAAGCTCTCGAAGTGCTCCTTCTTTCAGCCTGAGCTAGAGTTCCTAGGCCATAAGGTCTCCAAACGCGGAATTCAACATATCCCCAATAAGGTCAATACCATAGAAAAGATGTTGCGCCCCCAAAGCCTACGAGATATTCAAGTCTTCCTAGGTATGGTGGGCTATGACCGTCAGTTCATCCCACAGTTTGCCGACCTTGCTGAGCCGTTGTTCTACCTTCTACAAAAAAATGTTCCATTCAAATGGCGACCTGAGCAGGAACAGGCCTTCAACGCTCCACGTACGGCTTTATGTACTAAACCTATTCTAGTTCATCCCCAGTTTGACAAGCCTTTCTTGCTATTCACAGACGCTAGCAACATAGCTGTGGGGGCTATCCTGGCTCAGCATGATGAGAACCAGGTTGACCATCCGATAGCATATTTTAGTAAGACCCTAAGCAAGGCTGAGAGAAACTACAGCGTCACCAAGTTGGAATGCCTAGCCATTCTTATAGCCATCAAGCATTTTTGGCCCTACCTCTATGACACCCATTTTACTATCATTACTGACCATTATTCCCTTCGATAGCTGCAACAAATGAAAGACCTGTATTGACGGCTGGCCAGGTGGGCCTTACAACTACAAAGCTACAACTTCACCATCATCCATTGTGCCAGTGCTATCCACCAGAACGCTGAAGGACTCTCCAGGATGCCGGTATTAGCAGTCCTGACCCTGGAGGAGGATCAGCTCTATGACTTGATAGGGCATCCTGAACGTTGGGAGCTGGAATCCCCCAGGTTCAAGCCGAACTCTGCTGGATGACTCAAGACACCCAGGTCAAGGATGGGTTACTCTACAAGAGAGTCAACAAGAGGTGGCTTCCCTACATCTGACCCTCCTCTCGCACTGATGTCATCCTGGAAGGCCACAATACTGTTGGGCATGGTGCGGTCAAGAAGACCTATGAGTGGCTGAAGTCATGCTGCTACTGGGACCAAATGGTCAAAACCATCCAAGAGGTTCTGGAAGCCTGTATGACCTGCCGATCCCAAGACCAGGCCAACCCTTGATATCAGCACTCCATCATTGCACCAACCAAGCCCTTTAATGTCATTAGTATCGACGTGGTGGGTCCCCTCCCCACTGGTCTACATGGTCACAAGTATATTATTCTTGCCATAGACCATTTGACTAAGTGGGTCAAGGCGATCTTGGTTCCTGCAGCCACAGCTAAGGCTACCGCCTTGTTCCTTGTTTGCTCCATTTTCACCCAGCATGGGTGCCCCCAGACCTTGCTCTCAGACAATGGTTTGAACTTCACCTCTCAGGTAGTACAGGAATTAACTTCGCTATTTGAAATCACCTAAAGTTTCGCTGCTCCCTACCACCCTTCTACTAATGGGGCAGTAGAAAGGGCTAATGGAACTCTTGTCTCCATCCTGCGAAAGTTGGCCACCTCAGATCCTGCCTGCTGGAACCATTATTTGCCCAGCGCCCTTCTTGCATACTGAGTAAGCTACCATGTTATCAAAATGTCCCCATTCGAAGCCCTGTATGGGCGGGCCCCACGACTACCCAGTAGCATCCAGCCCCTGTTCAAAGCCTCCACTCCTGAGAATGCCGATTTAAATATTAGGGCCCTTACTGATGAAATTGTCCAGCTCCAAGACCAAGCCACTCAAGGCATTGTTATCACCACTGGAAGAGAGACATCCCAATAGAATCTTGGATGACCCTCCTTACCAGAATTTCAACTAGGTGACCTCATTCTTATATATCATCATCGACCTGGATGCTGACAGAACAAGCTCGACGTACTGTGGTCTGGCCCCTACAAAGTTATACACAAGGTGAAGTCTGAGTACTCCATTGCTGACATCAATCAAGGGACTGTTGTAAATTGAGTGCATGGTTGGTTCCTCTGGCCGTACTCCCCCTCTGACAGGATCTTGAAAGGGGCCTTTTCAGGATTCAAGATAAAAATTGTCTTGAATTCCCATCTTCCAAATCTGTCCATGCCTAATAGGTCATTGAACCCATCCAAGTTAAAACTTTTCTGGATCATCCTTACCTAGTACTTAGTCATGTGGAGCGGGCTTTCCACCTTCTCAGTCAGGTGAGCGACGATATCCATTGAGGACGCCCTTGAGGAGGCCTTCCTGGAAGGTTAGTAAAGATCCTGATCAGATGAGGCTCTGAAGATCCCAAAGGCATCGAGTCCCAATGCACCCTATAAATATTGAAGCGTATTGATTTAATAAATTATTTGGTAAACTAACCTATATTTTCCCGTTTCCTCTTTGGTGCTCATTTCTGATTTTTCAGCTTTGAGCCACCGCGAACCCCGGTGCCAGTCCAGAGAACTGTAGTGCCAACAATATGGGAATTTACAATTCAAGTGATCTAACTTGAAGCAGGATGGACAGATAATCCGCCCACCTTGACACGGGCCAGAATGGGTGGTTGGGGCAGAAGGAATGATGGCGCAGGGAGGATTGACAAAGCAATTTTGTTGAAATTTGGGCTAATCCTGGCGAATGCCTGAGGCCCAGCAAGGCGAGCGGCCCCATTGGGGACCACAAACTGAAGGATGAGGTCTGAGCCATATGTAGCCAAACCTTCCATCAACTCCTGATGGAGTACTGGGGGGAAGGTGAGTGGGCAGCAATGTAAACTGAACTACCATAGTGGTGTTGGTGGGTATCTGAGTTCATGTTATGGGGATAGGGGTGCCCTGGAAAACCAGGGGTATGGTGGCCGCAGTGGTGGCGTCAGCTTTTCAGGTGAAGCTAAGATCAAAATACCCCTTATATGGGTAGAAATTGATAAATCCGGCTGGCAGCATCACTGCCAGGTCCATGTCAATAATGGATTTCTCTGCAATGGGAACAATTTCCCATATTCAACCTGAAGGACAAAACGCAGCTGGGAGGGTGGGAGAACGACTGGGCTGTGAGGCACAGCCTGGGCACATGAAAGGGAAATGTCAATAACCTTGGGCAGAATGAACTGACCTGAGGATTTGTAGGTCTGGATGAACCAGTCTGAGCGTTTTTCCCCACAAAATGGAAAAGGCTGGATGGGGTTTCGCCGCTGCCCCACAAAGGAGTAGCCAGCGGAGAATTCAAGATCATTAGGGATTGAATGGGAGGTAGAAGGTAGGCGTAGGTTTAGATAGCTTTTAATTTTATCATGAAAAACGCTTAAAAGTTACTTCAAGTGGAGAGAAAAGCTGATAAAAATAAACTAAGTAGATATTGTTTGCTTACAGGATGGATGTTTAATTAAAGTTTTTTTAATTGCTATAACTTTTCAGTAAATGATTTGATTTAAACAAAAATTGGATAATCAATGAGGGGTGAGATGAGCATGATTAATAAACAAGCACAGGATTGGTTAAATATGGTAAACAGTAGTAGACCTGGATCTGCATCTCCCAAAGGAACCAAGTGCACAGGAGTTAATTAAACCCAAGCTTAAGATAAAGAAGCCCAAGGTGGTGCACCCCATGTGTTTTGTGGATTTTTCTAGTAAATACTGTAGTTACATGGAGGTATTCACTCTCAACAACTGTCATTGGTTGAAAAACAGGATCCATGTAATTTTGGGTACAGAGGCACTGGCAATGTGGGAAAAGTTTGGCGAAGCCAACTAAAATTATTCTCACATGCTGTGTCCATGAAAACCCACACTATTCGCCGTGGCTTTGTGGTCCTTGGGTTTGAGATGACAGAAGAAGCAAAAAAGCCGCAAGGTCAGAGTAGTGATTGACCTCCCTAACAGTCAACGTTTCTATTGACCAAACATACATGTTAGGCAGAATCTAAAGATATAAATATTATTTTAAAATATCTTCAAATTACACTGGCGCGCACATTAGTCAAACACCATCTCTGGGAGGGCTTGGAATTCTACAGATAAATTAACAATTCAAGATACAAAAATGTAGCTGATGCCATTTTCTTTCTCACAACAATCACTTTAGTTACTACAATTCGATTCAAACAGCATTTTTTGGATAATCACACACAGGAAAGATGGGCGACTTTAATAACAAAAATACAACATGGGCGAGCGTCACGGCAAGCGGTGCACTTAATGGTGCAACTAAGGGCAAGAAACGCCCTGGAGGGGGACCAGGAACCCAATCTGCAAAGAAATTGCAAACTCAGACACCATCTGGGTTTATGGTATTTACTGTAAAGCATGCGCAATACATGTACATTCAATTCAACCAACCTTTGTCAAAGGTGGAACATGGGATCAGACTCTTCCTTGGGGATGAGTCACCGACCCTGTGGGAGAAAACATGTGAAGCACAGCCCTCATTTTCCCTCACGCGGTGTATGTAGCCACCAACAACATGGGCTGCAGCTGGATCAGTATTGGTTTCAAAACAGCTGATGCAGCTGATGCCGCAGCAAAAATCTGTGTGGAAATTGCCCTCCCTGAGGGCAAAAAAATTGTGTGCACCGCACGCACCAGATGGAACAAAGCAAAAACTTTGTTCATCTCCTTTGACTCGCTCCCCACCAACCTTCCTCATAAGGTAATTGAGGAGGAGCTCCCGCAAGGTCTTGTGGCCTACAGAGAAATCCAACAACTCGAATTACAGCGATTTCGCTTAATGCCCAACCTGTGCACGGGCAAAGCTATCACTGTAATCAACCCCTTCCCAGAAGTGGAAGAGGATTTATCCAGAATTCCCCGCGCAGCAGAATTTCAATTTGCAGATGGGGGCCAGTCAGCTGCATTCTGAGTTACACCAGAATGTGCACCACCCATTTGCAACCACTGTGGCTCACTGGGCCACAAGGAACATGCATGCCCTGTAAAAGAGGGCTTAATGGAAAATGATTTTTGTGAAGAAGCTATGGACGAGGATAATGAAAACTTTGCCAAAATGACTGATGGCCACCACCCATTCCGCTGGGGTGAAGATGGACTATACTCCATCATGGACCCAGTTACAAGTAAACAGCATAAAGCAGCACAAAAAGACCGCAAGAGCGCAGCGGCTGAAGCGGCAGCAAACGCGGAACCCGCCATTAACCATGGAAAAATTCAGGAGGATATTTCAGATATTCACCAAACCAACTAATCAGAACAATATGCCCAGGTCGAAAATTTTCACAGTAATCAGACTGAGCCACAAAGCGTCATCAGTAATGCACATACTGAGGAACAATGCAACCGCAATTTGGGTTAAAATGCGGTGCACAATGCAACAAAGTTGAACTTAAAAATATAAAATCCAATCAACAACCCGCATCAAATCAACATGAGACCTGTGCAGGAAAAGTTGATGCAAATGCAAAAAACCGCAATTCCCTTGAATCATTGGGTCAGATCAAGGGAACCAACAATGGCAGTGAAAGAGTTGGATTACAGACGCAGAGCATGGCCAAAATGAGCCGCGGTGGGATAGGACCAGAGGGTCCTCCCAACCGCTCCTGAGGCGCCGCGGGCACCTCAGTGTCAATAGGGACGTTAAATATTGTGGGAGCCAGGGCTCATACATCCCAAGCCAATAAGCTGGCATTCCTGCGAAAACCTCTTGTAGACATCTTGGCCATCCAAGAAACCCACTGCCTACAAGGGGAAGAAGAATCCTGGTCAACCAGGGTCGCACCATCACAATCAGTATGGACGTCTCACTGTGGGGTGATAGTCCAAAACAACAAAAAATTAAAAATTAAAAATTCATCATCACACTTGCACGTTCAAGTCCTGGTAGAAACAATCACATGCCAAGATGAAATAATTTCGTTAGCATGTATCTATGCACCGTGCAATGCAACTGAGAGAAAATTTTTTTTAAAAAATTTCTACCCTCACCCTCCCACCAGATATCATCATGTTAGGCGATTTCAACTGCTGGGATAACCCCAATATAGATCGATGGCCTAATCCCAGGGGATACCCACCTGGACACATTGAATATCGCACAATGAAGGCATCTCTTGGCTTACAGGATGCTCTTCCTCCCAATTCACCAATCCTTCCCCATATGACAAGACCCAACATACGTGAGGGACTTCTCATATCAATAAGTCGTATTGACCACATCCTCATCCCACAATCCCACCACTTAAGAATCTCCAAATTTACAACAAAAAAGATCAATTTTTCTGATCACCGATTAGTTACAGTGAAGTTAGTGCCAACCCAATCCCACACACAGGTGTCACCTTGAAGAAAGCTTCACCCAGAAAATATAAGATTGCCTGAGATATTTGACCGGGTTGAAAACAAGGCTACAAACCCAGAATTCACAGCCCCATTCACTTCGGATCCCATCGGAATATGGGGTAATTTCAAAAAAGATTTAATCAACAAAACCTGACATATTGCATCACGCAAGTACACTGCGGACACAGCCACAATCAAGCGTACCTTGGCAGAACTAGACCACCTGGAAATAAATACTCCGAGATCTGGCTATAGCCCTAACTGGGGATGCAAATGGGCAGAAATTTCAGCTTAACTTAACAATCTCATCTTTGAACACCAACACAGAATCAAAGTATTGAACAAAGGTAAGTTCATAAAGGAAGGTGAAACCTGTTTGACATACTTTTTCCGCCAATTCCACTCCCGCAGAAACCAGCCCACATGCACACAGGTCCGCAAGACCAACGGCACCGTGGCAACTGACCCTGAGGAGGTCAAGGCAGAAGTACACCGCTATTACACCGAATTATATCGTGATATGCCAACAGATCCACAAAAAATTAAAGAATTTATTCAAACTGCCAAGATACAAAGTACACCACCAAATTACAATATACTATCCCTTATCACATGGGAGGAGCTTTGGGAAACAATTCGCGGTGCACCACATAGGAAATGCCCAGGGCCTGATGGGATACCCTACGAATTTTGCAAATTTTTTTTCAACAAATCGACCCCCTCCTATTGGCGTCAATGAACCAGAGTTTGTTGGAAACACGCCTATTACCAGGAGGCCATGAATCCTACGTTATAACCTTGTATAAAAAGGGTGACAAGTTGGACCTGGCCAACTGGCGCCCAATTGTACTCTCCAACACTGACACAAAAATTCTAACAAAAATTCTAGCAGCTAGATTAGGCGCAATTGCATCTGACGCCCTATCACCCAACCAGTTTGGGTTTATGCCAGGGCATTCAATCTGGAAAAACATACACCCTGTTGCAAACATTTGCCAATCCAAAGCAACTGGTGCCCTGGTCTTCTTGGATCAGGAAAAGGCGTATGACCGTGTTAGCTGGCCATACTTAAAAGAATGTCTACATGCCTTCAAACTCCCACCAAGATTCATAAAACGGGCGATTCTCCTAACAGAATCTGCAACCATGGCTGTATGCGGCCCTAAATTCCTAACAAACAAGATTAAACCACACAGAGGGCTCAAACAAGGGGATCCCCTCAGCCCACTGTTATACAATTTCAGCTTTGACCCGCTCCTCTGAGTAACTGACTCACGTCTCATGGGGATATTTGCACAAGGACAACCAACAGTCAAGATACTGGCCTTTGCAGATGACTGCGTAGCAGGTATAGCAAACAATGAAGATGCACGACAGCTGGAACACACTCTAGAGGAATACTCTAAGGTGAGCAATGCATCGCTCAACAAAAGGAAGACAGAAATCATCCTCTTAGGCAAATACACAAACAATTGGGCCACAACATCAGAACCTCACACCAACACTCGAAGAAAAAACCCAATTATATTACCCTTTGCAACACCTCCCACCACCACTCCTGTCTGACACCTTGGAATCTGGCTAGAATCAGGGGGATATGCTAATGAGACAATGGCAAGTAACCTGTTACAACGGGTATCCAAACGCGTCGCCTCCCTCAAGGGAAGAACCCCAGGACTAACAGGACGAGTTACAGTTGCTAACTCGCTCATCCTCCCAATACTGTGGTACCAGGCCCATGCGATAGCCTTCTCTCCTACCTTTATAAACTTAATTCGCGCGCTTATCCAGGGCTGGCTGTGGCCTGGCTCTCACCCTCCTATACGGATGGAAACACTATTTGGCCCACGCTCAAGCGGAGGCATGGGACTAGTAGATTTTGAGAGCCATGCCAATCACATCCTAGGTACCTGGATAAAGGAAATCCTTGCTTTAGACCTCCCGCAACAACATTGGTCCAGAGCAGCAAGGACTAACTTTGCACAGGTGCTCAAATTAACCAACCCACATAGTCCACCCAGACTACTTTCATACCTTGCCAAGCACTCTACTGCAACGGGTCCGCATGGAACCTCCCCTCATTTCAAACATATCCTCTGAACTATCCGCCATATGGGATGGACCATAGAGAACATGGGTACTATACATGGAAGGGGACAACACAGCCCCCAATTCAAATTAAGAAACCCAGAAAACCACCCACAGAGGGATATGCTCGCAACAACCCCAAGCATAGCTAGGATAGAATACCTAGATATGCTGGACATTCCCTATGATTTAACCATACAGAAAGCACTGTGGAAAATGACACACCACTACTCCTACAACCAAGGATAAGAGCAAACGCCTGGCGCTGTTTGAGAAGGACCTATAGGACGGCGGACCGCTCCAACTCCCATCACAAAACATGTGCAGTATGTGGAGGGGAGGGATCCCTACATCACCGCCTAGAAACATGCCCCCAACCAAAGCTATATGGCATGAAGTCGCACGCCTGCTCAAGATTCAAAATGAACAGGATTTCTCGATATCAAAGAGTATCTTCGCGCTCCAAATTGAGTCACCAATCCCATCTACCCTCCGCTCCCTAATAATACCCATTGCAATGTGGACAATACACACAATTGCATTAGATGCGTTCAAGGGCACGGTCCCAACCATTTATGGGATTATTAACAGATTCCATGTCCACTTACTAGAGCACTTCCAAGCCTGGCTCTATGGATATATGAGACCAAGACAAAAAGCGCTCATAGAATCATGGTTCCCACTCTGGTTCCTCCACACAGACCCTTTCCTTCACACCTGCTCCATAGCAGGGGAAACCCCCTCGGAGTAGTGCACCAACCCCCCATACCTGGAAGTCCCGCTGGCAACAGGGGTAACTTGAGTACCCTGGGGTGCCCAATTTTATATTTCTTAGTTATTCTCTTAGTTTCACATATATTCGGTAATGTCTGTCCCCTGGTCAGCTTACCTCAGTTAAATAAAAATGTAGCTGATGCCAACCCTTATCACAAGAAGGAGGGTACAATTATATCATTTAAACCTGAAGGTAGTGGATGATCTCACAAAAATCCCCCACAATACATATATTAATTACCAGCGAAATATATCCCAATCATTCTGTGTAACAGTAAGGCGTACATCACCCATATGCAACCACTGTCAGGCCTTTGGGCAAAAGAGTCATGCCTGACCCATAAAAGAGGGCCTAAGACAAATGTAATTTTGTGAGGAGGAAATGTGCAATTGACTCAGTTTATTAAAAAAAACAAATACCACACATGCATTTAACTGGTGAGAATTTGGACAATATAAAATTATTGACCCAATTTCCCTGAAGGAGCAAAAAATGAACAAACAGTCTCACAAGCTGTCTGCGGTCAAGGCAAAGGCCTTGGCAGAATCATCCATCACGCCTGAACATATACAGGAAGACATGTAAGAACTAACAACATTGAGCGAATCAAATGCCACAAAAAACCAAGCATCCAATCCAAACTAACATGAATCAGCAGAAATCAATTTGGTTAAGTTTGTCATCACATGGGTTTGGCACACCCTCCAAGATTACAATTACAAGCCAAACAGGGTTGAAAATCAACAATTGAATTAGTCAGACTCAACTATGCCCAATGAGAACACAAGTGCACCGCAGTGATAAATTAAAAGCCAACATAGGCAAGGAGGGAACCAAAACAGCAGAAGTGAAAGGGACATAATGCACCCCAGTGCCTACTCATCATTATGGTACTCACAGCAAGGATGCAAAGGTGAGCAAAGAGGGCGAGGGAGTAGGGCCAATGGCCCTGCTAACCGCTCCTAAGGCGAAAAATGCGTCTTAGTAGAGATAAAACTCTGAACATGTAAGAAAAGTGGCCTTAAGGTCCAAGCCAAGAAGCTGAGTACCCTGCGCAACACCCTGTGTATATCCTGGTGGTGCAGGAAACCCAATGTCCACAGGAAAAGGAGCTGCATGAGAAAACATCCTCTTTCCAACAATATTTTTTTGGTTGCAACAATGTGGGGTGATAGTGCAAACCAAAATTTCTAAATTTATCAATAAACATTTTGTTTATATGGCTGCGTGATAGCCATTAACTTCTCATGGCATGAAAAGGTGCACACAATAGCCAGTGTGTATGCACTGAACTGTGCAAATGAGCGTCGTGAGTTTCTCTCAGCCTTGACACCTCCATCTTCCAGAAAACACTTTTTTCACTAGATGTACGAACTGTTGGATTAACTCAGAACTGAACGATGGCCACACAATGGAGGCACAACAAAGGCATATGAAACTTTGCATGTTAAAAGCCACTTTGGGCATATATGATCCTCTACCTAAACAATCGCCTCTCCTTCAGAACATGACACGCCCTCATGTACAAAATGGTAAACTTATCTCTATGTCATGTATAGACCTAATACTCAAGCCAAATATATCCCAACACTAAATTTGTAAGTAAAAAGTATGAAATCGAATTACCCAATCACCAGCTAGTTTTAGTGTCCTTCACACCATTGAAAACAATAATCCAAGTACCTAGATGGTGCAGAATACTCACAGAACGTTTAGCTGACTCAGAGTTTCACTTCTAGGTGAAGGAAATATCCTCAACGTGAGTTTAAAACACATTGATGTTCAGAACCACTGATCTCCTGGGAAATCTAAAGAACTCAACAGCAAGCCAGATTAAACTCACAGCATCAAGAAGAACAGGGAATCTTCAGCCATCATTGACGCACTTTTACAGAAAGTGATCACCTAGAAAATGATGTTAGCGCACAGGTACAGCCCTGGATGGGGACGTAAATGGGCAGAGGTTTCTGCAAACTTAAACATTTTGGTACGTGAACACTAAAACTGCGTTGGTATTCACTACAGAGAATAAATCTTAAAGATAGAGAAACATGTGCAAGTTATTTTTTATTGATTTTATTCCTGGAAGAACACCATAGCCTGCACACTGTCTGACGTATGGATATATATATTATGGAAACATCTGAGGAAGTTGCAACCAAAGTGCACAGGTTTTATACAAATTTTATATAAAGCTCAACCGGTTGAACTAGAAAAAATCAAAACATTTCCTCGCCAGTGACATATTGACACCACAGATCAAACGAACAAAATTAACTTAATTTTGCGTGAGGAATTATGGGAAGTGATGCATAGTGCACCACTAGGGTAATGCCCTGGAGCTGATGGGCTTCCCTATGATTTTTATAAAAATATTTTAGTAACATTTATACTTTTATTTTATATTCCATTAATAAAGTTATTATGCAAAACATGCCTCCTTCTTGACGGTCAAGAAGCATACACTTTACACCTTTAAAAAAAGATAGGCTAAACCTATCCAACTGGCGCCAAATTTCCATAACTAGCACATATACTAAAATTCTCTAAATAGTTATGGCCAAACGACTAGAAGAATTTGCAACTGATGTGATATTCATATATCAATATGGAGTTGGCCCCAGATGCCCTTATGGGATAATATCACACAGTTGCAAATGTATTCTAAGATAAAGTTTCTGAAGCACTAGTTTTCTTAGATCAATAAAAAGCTTGCTAAAGGTTTAATTGGACTTATCTCAGGGCCTGCCTATCTAAAAAATAAGCTTCCAAACAAATTATAAACTGTGTGATGCAGTTCCCTGAGTCAGCCACTATGGCTATGCGTGGAGCATGTTTCGTAAAATCTGGTTTTTACACAGAGGGGACTACAACAAAGTGACCCTCTAAATCCTCTACTATATATCTTTAGTCTTTATCCTCTAACATGGAATACAAATGTCCTCATCAATGGAATCAAGGTCCATGGCCTACCACTATCAACATGATGGCTTTCACTAATGACTGTGTGGTAGGTGTTTCCAGCAATCATGATGCTCGCATACTTGAGAAAGCAATAAAAGCATACTCATCAATCAGCAATGCATCATCTAGTACTGAAAAAACTGAACTTACACTCCTGGGGATATAATAGACCTTGGGCAACATCCACCTTGGGTCAGCATATTAACACACCCCTAAGATTTTTTCACCACATCAGTAGGAGAAGATCACTAATTACCCCATTTGACCTTCCATTCACAACCAAGCTGGCAGCTGGACCTGTCCGCCACTTGGGAGTATGGCTAGAGTCAGGGGGTACACCAACACCATGATGGAGAATCATCTCCTAGATAAAATAGCAAAACAAACTGCCTCCTTTTATGAACAACATACAGGTCTAACTGGAAAAGTTGTGATAGCCAATCCATTGTATTATCAATCTTTTGGTTTTGGTCCATGCAATCATCTTTTCATAATTCTTTTTTACCACAATCTATATCTTAATAAGGTATGTATCTGGTCTGACCATAAAGATCCTGTGCGCCTTAAAGCTTTATTTGGCCCTAGGCAGACAGAAGTCTTGGGCTTATTAATTATGTAAAGCTAGAAACCCATATACTAGGATCCTAAATAGCCCAGGTGACTAGTCAAGACCTTCCAGATCTAAATTGGGCCTGAGCAGCAAGATCAAACTTTGCATGAGCGCTTTGTATAGGAAACCCAAATCATCTAAACTCGTTGGTTAGGTTTTTGGCATCTAACCGCTTCAGGACCACATGGCACCCCTATAAATTTCAAACTTATACTTCTTGCATGAGAAGAGCGGAATGGAAGATCCACATTAGTGGCCAGACTATCCAACATGGTCGCCCAAGACTAACTTACAGACAAGAAGTTAAGGGCCAAGTAGTTATAAACAACATAATAAACCGTAATTTGAGTACCATTACCAGGATTATCACCTGAATATAATGGACATATTATACAGTCTGGAGACACAAAGAATGATCTAAAGATACGCACACCATCTACTACAACAACCCAGGATATGGGCACATGTATGTAGAGTCATGCAGAGAGTGTATCGTATGGAAAAGCAATCAAAAACCTCCTACTCTTCATGCAATGTATGCGGCTTACACAGAAGCTTAGTACATCGCCTATAACAATGTCCACCATTGGAAGCCATCTGGAAAGAGGTCTTGCGCCTATTCCTCCAAGGTAATTGACAAACATTCATTTACCTAGAAACATGTTTGTTTTTAACCTGGAGTTCCTATTCATCATCTATATGGGCTTTAATAGTAGCAAAAGCACTATGGACAATCCAAACTATAGTATTGGATTCATTTAAAGGAATAAATTCCCACAATACGAGAAGTCATCTTTTTTTCAATGCAATATGCTGAGCACTTTTATTCATGGTTGCTTGGCAAAATGTCCCACGCAACAGAAGGCTAATCAACTCATGGTTCCCCATATGGTTACTAAAAATTGACCCCTTCCTTCACTCATACTGCATTCAAGTATAAATCGGCATAAATCCCATTATAGTCCTAAACCTGGCGGTCCTGGATGAAAACAGGAGGGAATATGACCCTTGGGTGTTCTTTTAAAGCATTTGATATCATTAGTATCATAATTACACCAGAAGTGTATGTCCGCTAGCTGACCTTCCCCAAATAAATATAGATTGTTGTCATATTGCAACATTTCCTTTACTGGACCAAAAATCAGGGAACAAAAATGGGTGGGGAAGTAAACTAAGTTATTGAAAAAAGTAGTCATAAGTTCAGAGCTCCGCTGAAAATTCTTAAGTAACTTAGCATGTACTTGGTAATATGTGTCTTCTCTAGAATCTTTCAGGTGTGGGAATCAATAGATATCTTCACAATGAACTATAAAACCCTTTCAATATGTGCAACTTGCTATTCCATCCAACAAATCTTATCATATTACAGGACCTAAACTTATGGCAAAGGTAGGTAAAATCCATTGATCATCTTGATCATGCTTTTGGGAGTTGAGAAAGGATCAACAATAGTGGCTTTTTCTCAATTTATGGAAAACCTTTAAAAAACATATTTTATATAATATTCATATCGTTAATAAAAATGTAGATTATCAAATTAGCAAACATTTAATAACTAGCTCAGATAATAATAAAAACATAATAAAAATTCTAATTCCGTTTTTATAGGCATAGTTTTTTAATTTCTTTAGAAAGAAAGCCTTATATCTCTTCTGACCGCCTCAATGATTTTAAAAAGGTTACCAGGATGTAGAGTAAACACCATAATAAATACTGCTAAAAGAGCATGTGCAAAACGTTGCAATCAATGCTCAAAAAACCTCAAATTTAGACCTCTGATTTGTTTAAGCAAATTATGGACAAATTAAAAATTCCAATCTGAAAAGAGTTTTCCCATTTACATGACCTAAGAAATGAGAATATTGCTATATAAGGAAACAAATTAATTTCGAAAACCATAAATTGAGATGACCAGGATACCCATGTATCTGCAAGAGCTACAAAGGTCTTGGGATTAACAGGAGCCACAGTTAAGCTCATAACAAAGGCCACAAACTCAAAAGCCAATAAGAGCTCTATACTAAGTTTATGGAAGAAAACCAGAAGATTAGAAAGAATCAGGAAATGGACTTGTTAACCTAAAACCAAGTTATAGATGCAAAATTGACTTATGAGTAGAAGTTTTATTTGTTAAGATAGAGTTCTACTTTAAGAGCCTCTAGATCCCTTAAAGCCCATATATACTTTCTATATACTTACAATGTGATAACCTAATAACATAAATTGTCTTTGGATGTTTTAATAATTGGTGCTAACACCTAATAACAAAGATTAATAATTAGAGTTTAGACTTAGCCTTATTTTTCAGCAGAAGTTAGGTGTAGTTCTAGTAATTTAAAAACAGGAATAAAAAGTATAATTCCAAAGTTTTACCACAGTTGAACATGCTAGGAACCATGAGAAAAAGTCCCACGTACTTAAGAGCTATGATCTTCAAACTACCTGGCGATGCACCATGGGATCAAGTAAATAACTAATAACAAGCGGATCAACCTTTTCCATCAGCACCCCTTTGTGAATGGGCCACTTTAGCAATAACTGGTGCTCACTAAAGGGGCACCATCAAGTAATTGTGAAGTATTCTAAGTTGAAATCATGGAAGTTACCATATAGAGAAACATCTAAAGATATAAATATGGAGAGTATATTCAAAACGCTCAATGATTTGGATCACTGAGTAGCTCATCTGATTATTGAGCTAGAAAGATTTAAACCATCACCTGTGTAAGAAAGGACTAAAAAGCGTTTATGATTCAAGTGAGAGTGAAGTTGATTCCTTATAGAGTGAAGTTGATGAAACAGTATAAAGCATAAATTAGTTTTTAAGAATCTGGAAAGCCACAATGACCAGTTAGATCACTTGAAAAAGATGTGGACGATATGCAAATGAGACGTCTTTGCCCTCAGACTTTTACCTACTTTGAGAGAAAGCAAAACCAGTACTAACACACTATCAATGGTCTAATTTTCTAAAAAAATTTAATTTGAAGATGATACCACTTTATGGCCATATTTTAAGACCAATTTCACTCATGCAAAAGAACAATAGCCAAATTTTTTTCAGTTATACAAAGATAGTATGGATTAAGACAGCTACAAGCAGAAACTCGCCATGTTTATGGATGTAAGAATTAAGAAGAACATGAATTTATTGGTGCTACGCTTTGACCCCATCACATTTGGGATGAAATCAAGGAGATTCTTATATTTAAGTTTGGAAGCACACAGGATGTTCATGTATGAAGCAAATGTTCCTCACCATGTAATGAGAAGTCTGAAATAATTGTTGACTACAATAACTGCTATCAATTTAAAGCTTAAAAGATTTGGACAACTGGAGACTTGGATCTAGTTCCACGAAGACCATCATGCTTATTTCTCCTAAATCACACTCACAACTCCTGATGCTTATGACCTTGTCCCTGAAAACCGCTGAATCCCTGAAGGCTATTATAGAAGCTTTAAATAATTTAAAATCCGTTTAAAAGATGAAGTCAAGACATAAGAACCACAGAAACGTCACTTTGACTAAAAGGCTATTATGTTGCACAGAGCCACGAGGATAAGCCTAAGGAGAAAACTTACTGAACAGTTGAATGGAAGTATAAAAAATACCCAAATTCAGATGTAACATTTGTGAGCAATAAGGTCACTTCTGAAGAAGTTATCTTAAACTCAGGGAAGATAAGGAAACACCTAAAGAGAAGGTCTCAGGATCAGTCAAGTGGGTTGCACACTAAAGTAACAGAATAAATGAAGTTGATCCTGGTACTTGAGTTAATTATGAAACGATGTCATTAGAACCATAAGTGAAGTGGTTGTGTTCATCTGAAACAGACCTAACAAAGCGATTTTTGAGCCCAAATATCACTCTTAATTGGCTCAAAATTCCAAGCTCACTTTGTTTGGTATAGTATCCTGGATCGCAAGAATTTTGTGGAAACCTTGTTTAAGAAGGTGAAAATGAAGACCATGACTTGCCTGAGGCTTGCAAGGAGTCCTGTATTTCAGAGGAGCTATATAATTAATTAAGGAAGTCATTGAAATCCTTGCCAAAGACATGACTATTAACAAGAGGTTTACAAAAGTGGATTTTACCATACATAAAATTTTTCATTAACAGTACTGGATAATGGGGGTGGAAGGCGAGTCATTAAGGCGTACGGCTATCAACCTGAAGGTTGAGGGTTTGATTCCCACCCTTCACACATTGATTGGGGTGCCAGCAAAAAAAAGCTATTGGCAGTTGTACGTCTGATAACACGAATACCTTACCCATGACGTAACCAGACAAATGTGAGTCCTTTTTGGAGGTGGAAAGACTTTCTATGATGGAGTTAACCCTGCCAGTTTTCATGTTGATGTTTACTTTCTTTCTTTCTTTCAGTAATATCTGTCCCCTGGTCGGCTTGCCTCAAATAAGTATAAAACAGTACTGGTTAATGGCGCTACTGTAAACATTATGTCTTATAAACTCACGAAGAGATTTAAGTTTGCCCCAGACATCAATTAAAAAGATAATTTATAAGCTGTTAAACCCAAGTCAAAAAAATGCTAGTTGCTTATTCCCCATTAATCTTGAAATTCAGAAGCATAGTAATGGTTGTTTCAGTGTGGTACTTGAGAGCGACTGTTACATTTTCCTTAAAAGAACATATTTCCTAGCTGAGTTTGGAGGAATTATTGACTTTAACAGAGTTCAGTCAGTCTACTTGACTACCAGATGACACTTTTGCTTCAAGATAACTTGAAGAAGGAGCGAATTAAGTAAGTAAGTCTAGTCAGATCCAAATTTCCATTTACTTATTTATCTTTACTTTGAAGACAAAGGTAATTAAAAGATACCACTTTATAGTAGAAGCAGAGTATGGTTTGACCTTGTATACTTTAAAAGAGATATACCTAGTTACTAGAAAACAGAAGTTCATGCTGGTAGACATCAGTATCAATATACTGGAACAGATAATTCTTGAAAACGCCAGCCCCATGGGAGTTAAAGACCAATCTCCTTAGAGTTATGTTTGGATTTACAATTATACATACCAAATAGAATTTAAATTTTAATTGAAACAATATCAAGAGCTCTGGTAATATCAATGAGGATTAAATTATTGCTAAAGAAGAGCTTTACCGCTATATAATTGTAAGATTAGTTTAAACCATTGCTGTCATTAAAGAGATTGGGTTGCAAGAGTCATCTACACAAAAAATTCGTGAAGCTAATGAAATCATTAATCAGTATTCAGATAGATTTACGTGGGCCTAACGATAATGGCTTGTGTAAAGGAGTAATTTGCATGATTGAAACTGGGAGTGCCATATCTTCTGATCAAAGAATTACTGCCATTTCAAGTGGGAGAAATAAGTATCCCAAAATCTTACAGCAATTTAAATGTAGGATTGGTACTATCCTCCAAGAGCTCTTGAGAGTCACCGCTTCTGCTTATGAGAAAGAAGGTTGGGATTTAATAAACCTATTTATTATAAAATACTCAACAACCTGGCCAAAAAATCTTATAAAAGCTATGCAATGACAAAGATTCTAATTGACTTATCTAATTGTGCTGCTTCTTATCACTGGACCTGGTAAGTGGATACTGAAAGATGTAGTTTTCATCAGAAGATTAGGAGAAGTGGTTACTAATAACAGCCAAGGACTTTTAAACCACTACATTTGCTAAAGAGTTGTGCAACTATCCGCATCATTCCAATGACTAAATAGATCAGATTTTGTAGATCTGTAGATGACAAAAGTGCTCATCTACTTAAGCAACATCAAGGTGTTCATATAGACATTATAGGATTACCTGACATTTTAAAGAGGTTTTTGGCCATCTGAGAGAACATCCTCAAGTCATAAAGAAGAAAACGTTAATTTTAAAAGAGTCGTTTATATATTCTCAGCCATGAAGTGTACCAAAGAGGAAAATTCACAGAAAGGGAAGACTAGGATATTGCCAAAATGTGTCCCTTAAGTGCATGAAAGATGTCAATTGTTCTTGCGCTAAGTAGTATACTACTACCAAATAGTGCCATATTTTTCAGACATCACTAAGCCACTCACGCATCTGCTCAACAAAGGAGAGCTGTTCATATGGGAACAAGAGTGATAATATGGCTTCAACCAAATCAAAAAGCCGGTGGGGGCCTTGACCTTGATATGCTCAAACTTTATGAAGAACTTATAAGTATTCACTGATACCAGTGACGTGGGTGTGGACACCATCTTAGCATAGTTGGATGGAAAAGAAGTAATTACCCTTTAGAGGCTTACTTGATGACATAATCTGAGCAGAGCGCAACAATACAGTTACAGATTGCAAGTTCCTATCATTGATCAGAGCTGTATGCCACTTCAGACCTTATGTTACCAGCATACACTTCAGGATATTTAATTAACATACTTCACTGGAATAAAGATAATAATGAGGGATCCAGATGAAAGACTAGCAAGATGGCCTGTTTTGCAATTGGTTTTAACCATCAGCCTATATATCATTTATCAAATAATCATACTTAAACTTATTGATAGATATAGTATTTGATCACTTAATTAAGTACTTTAGCGCATGGCCCAGACTTCTTAAAGAGTTGTTAAAATCATATTAAATTACTTTTGGTTGTTTCTCTTGGCGCCTTAATTATATCTATATTACTATGATGGTTCACATCCTAAACCCTGCTTGTGCAATTTCTGCTGTTTAGATTTAATGTTCGACTTGGCTTATGGCCTGGGAGTTCATATACACTAAAATTTATTTATAATTTTTAAATTTATCTTGTCCCTCGTTCTAGCATAAATATCTGGTATGAGGATACATATGTTTTTTAAGACCATCCTCCTGTGTCTCATTTATATTGGCTGATTTTACTTATAATGAAATACCATGAGTCCTATTGATTAGCTCCCTTAGCCTAATTTAGATAACTCTTTCTCTAGTTTATCTCTTTTAGGTGCTGCTTAGTAAGCAACGATTGCACCAATAAAAATTAGTGAAATGGGTAAAACTTAGCAGGATCTGATGGGAAGTGTACATTTTTTAGTCATTTCTTGAAAGAGCTTAGTGATAAGAGAAGTATTGAGAGTGAGCCTCAGAGTCTTTAACTTTTCTAGATACTACATTGTGATCTTTATTATTATTTTTTAACAATCTTGTTAAAGAGTAAACTTTTATAAGTTTCTAAGGGTCATGTCATTTAACATCAACTTATAGCTTTAAGTATAATAACCTGTGCACCAAAATCTGATGCCTAAGCGCAAATTTCAATAAGGTGGTGCTCACTACAGAGGACTCAAACCTTAGTTCCTGTAGTTCATTTTGATTAATTATATATCCCATTTACTTTGCTTTAACCTCTTTCTGGAGGAATTAATGCAAATTTCTGAAGTTTAAGGTGGCAGCCCCTACAGCTCAGCAAAATAGTTTGATGATGTTTGCAAGTACATGCTTTTTCTTGCCCCTTTTGGCAACTATATGATCTTCTACTTGGACACAACCGTCAGGTGAAAGAATTATTGAAAATCATTAAATTTCATCACCACTGCCTCCAAAGATTCCGATGTAATATATGGACAGAGCTGTTCACTTTGATACTGACTTGCACCAGGCCATCGAGGACTTGCATCTTGAATTGAAAACACAGGACCAGAAGGTAAGGTTCTTGGTGAATGTGAATATCAACATGGTAGCGGATTTTCTGGCCGCTACTAAAAAAGGTGATAATATGAAAACCCTGTTGAAAGTTGACCGTTATAATGTCTTTATCATTCTGGACTATGTAAATGGTCAATCATGTACACAGCTTGCAAATGTTATCAGAAATAATAAAAGCTTTTCTTCCATTGGAATCATAAATTGAGGGCGACGAGGCAATGGTATGAATGAATTGTTTTTAGTTTTTACCTCTGCTTTGGAATTTTGGAGCTTCTGCTCATCCAGACATGTCTGCGACTCTTTTCATATAATTTGGACTTGATCGTCTGCAAAAAACCTGGTCAAACCTGCATGCAATACCTCTGTAAATACTACTCAGGTTCCCTTATTCTTTTGACGTCGTCCGCTATATCAGTTTAAGGTTGTTTTACCCCCACATCTCATCTTCATCACTTAGGAAGTCACTAGGAGTGACGCAGGCCCTTTAAACTTTCAGCCATGAGTCTCAAATTCATGTTAATTTTTATTATTTTTCAAAAATTTGTTAAAAGGTAGATGTGCAATCTTTATTAGTCTCATTGAGAATAGTATGGCTAGAGCTTCTGAGAATGCTAATTTGGCAGTGGTAAAGAATTCTCTTGACTCTTTAGCCAAGAATTAATTATGTTTAAACTACAGAAGGTTGTAATGACCTAATGCAACGCCACAGTTCTCCTCATCAAAGATTTTTAGTGGGGCTGATCTGATGACCACCTGGAAAACAGAGTATCTTAACATTTTTTAAGAAAAATATGAACTATGGACGCACCTGTGAGAAACTTTCTAGTTGGAGCCACAGAAACTATCTGTGGTAACGTTAATAATAAATTTTAATGCACAAATTACTCTGAGTCATACTCAGGAGCCTTACAGTAATTTGATTTGGGGTATGTTCTCGTTTTAAATGAGGAGTTTAATATCACTCATTTGCTGAATTATCTACAACGTTGTGCAATCACTTATGAGGCACCCATCAATAGTTATTAGGAGCCTCACAAACTGTGGCAATAAGGCCTTTACCAAAGAAGGATTTACCTCTGCTGTATGGCCTCTTTCAGATAAGCTTGATGATAGTCAGATCACTTGCAATTATTGCAAAAAATTTTGCCATTATGACAACCATTGGCCAAATATAAGTTGTAAACCCTAGGTTCATTTTTATGATTACTGTGCATGATGGAGATACAAAGATTCAGGGCGGCATAGAATTGAAATTTCTATGTCTGCCTCCTTCAATTAGATTTTAAGTAATAAATTTTGAATGCACCTTCTGTAAGATGCAAAGGTTAGTGATGATGTGCCTTCAGTTCAAATTAAAATTCAAATGAAAGCTTAGTGGTGGCTATCTACTTACAAGAAAAATTTGACCCTGAGTTGGTGGGAGAATTAATTCTCAGCGTAAAAGTTCTTTTGACTATTGCCAAAGTCCAAAAGGGGCTCAAATTAAAATCAGTGGAGAGGTCAAAAAGCGGAAAAATGGGGTAATATAGACTACTTTATTCATTAGAAAGCATTAATATCTATAGGGCGCAAAGAGACATGGTGCTTTATGAAACCTTCATGGCCCTGAGTGATCAGGATCTTTTGCTGCCTTCTGGATCAACCGCTGGGAAAGCGCCCTCACTATACTGCATCTTCCTTGTGACTGCAGAAGAGGGGGCAGCGCCTCTCATGATTTGGGAAGTGGGGACGAGATTCCAGAAAAATTTCATCAATTCTCATATGTGTGATGCTTTCCTGATCAAATCTATTTTTGGTGTCTTAAATTAATGTTCCTTTCGTTCTGGCTCAAGAGTTGATCTGTAATGCTTGGTTTGGGAGAAGGGATTTCAGCATGCTCATCATATCAAATCCTGACAATGCCCCCCTCAAATCTCTGTTTGAGGAGAGTATAGGGCCGGAGGAACTGGCTATGCACTCGATTCACCATTTTCCCTAATTGATGTCAACAATGGAGTACTCAGAGGTCACCTTTTGAATGACCTTATAAAGCTTGACCAAAGAACATTGAGCTATTACTGTTGACCTCCAGTTCTATGGTGATAGGGAGAACAAGGTCACTTAATTCATGAATTGGTAAGGAGGGTCAGTCAACATTGTATTAGGATGTCTCCCTTCCAGTGATGATGATGCAATGCATAGCGTGGTTAAAGCTTGACAATCTATCAGCTAAGTACCTCATAGTTAGATCGGAATTCTCAGGAGTGGAGGTTTTGAACAAAGGCTGAATACTACTTGGGAGCTGATGAGCAAGTTCATATAGTGCTTTAAAGAGGAGAATTTTAATAACTTAATAGTAGCTTATTCTGTATGCAAGCAAAGCGCAGGGTAAAAATAATTTCCAGTGAGCAGTATTGGAGGCGGCCATTTTCCAAATAAAGATGAGGGTTCTGTTAGCGCATTCCACTGCTTTGTTAGTGGATGGATTATAGGGCGGCAAAACTTTAATTAGCTAAAAAGTTAAGTGAGATTCTTGGACTACCTGCAAGGTGAAATTTAACCAATGTCTGAAAGTAAAATCTGTGTGAACTAAGCTGGGTGAATATGAATCAGATAATGAAGAGAGACATGGCTTTTATAGTGGCAGATTGGGATTAAAATTGCTTTGACCCATTTGGTCAGATGGTTTATGGCTAGGAGGTTATTTATGGCCATAAATTCAGTGGGAAAAGGGCCTATCATATCGATTCTAATGACGCTGAAAGGGCCTCGTTAGGGTGATGACTGAGTGTTGATATTGAGGACTGGCTTGGTCTTGAAGCATCAAGTCATACAGGCCTCCAAGACATTTTGGATGGCTTCCACCATTTGGTCTCAATAACATTATGACTTTAACCATCCATGAGTTTTTAACTGCCCCATGTCCCAAAGTAAAATGACCCTCTAGGATAACTTAAGTTCATGAAGATGTGCGGACAAAAGGGTTCAATTCCTTATTGACCTTCTTGTAGAGCAACCCAGCATTGATCTATGTGTCATGGGTAATCTTTGAGGCTCAGCTTGGACCTCAAAAGTTTCCAATTTCCGAAAGCTCAGGTCAACCATATAGTTCATTCAGTCAGTCCTCAGGGGTCAGAGCAGTTAGCACTGATATCTTAGAGAGGCATTAGCGTTTTGGTATATTGCACCCACATGATTAACAATGGTAAATTATATCTCTGCAGTCATAAGGTCCATCCAGCTAAATGGACATCCAGGTCCTTCATCTTCTGGAGCCATCAGAGCGAGGAATGATTATAGATGATGGTAAAGTGGGTCCATAAGATAGAGCCAAAAAAAAGTTTAATGGCTGGCAAGACAGCCAGACATTCACTCTCAGTAAAGCTATAGTTCCATTTGGCCTTACTCAGAGTCTATAAAGACTAGTCCCCTGGGTGGTCAACCTGGTTTTTAATTAACTTTTGGCAATATTAGTTGAATCTGTAAGCTGATTGCACAGGGTAAAACCCACTGAGCAACGGGCAAATGATATGATAATCGCCAATCCTCAATAATAGCTATTTTTATCAATATAAAGAGTTATAGCTCCAACAGAGCCCAGTTTAACTAATTTATATAATAACGGACTTCTTCTACTAAAACTTTTCTCTTCTTTCTTCTTTTTTAAAAAAGACCCCCATTTCTCATTATCACACCCAACTATCAAATCTTGGTAACCAAATCAGTTTCAACCCTTTCACTTAGTACTTCCTTATTTGCTACAATTTTAGAGTTTAATCTATTTCTCTAAATTTTAGTGGAATTCCCTCAATTTGCCAAACTATGAATACTTGATCAATTCATCTTGCATCAACAAGTCTTTCTCTTGATCCCAAGGCTTTGACTCCTAAATTATGATCCACTGGATATAAGGCTTATCGTCAAGTTAACCCAATTTCTCACCATTATTCCCCCTTGAATGAACAATAAGTTTCTATTGTTTTAATGCTCAGAGGAACTTAGAATGAACTCGGTTTAATCCAACAACTCGCTGTTTTCTTAATGGTGTAGGCATCAATACCAGTCTTCTTGATTATTTCAATTGGTCTGGGTAAGATGTTAGCATTTTGTTCTTCCTTCCAAATTCATGTTGGTCGTGGAACAAGACATGATCTCCTACAGCAAACTGTGGGAGTCCACTACATCTACTTTGGTCAGTCACCTGATCACGAATCTTCTTAGCTAAGCTGGTAGAATAAGCTTTGTTTTGTATTTTTATCAGCGTGGCTGTTCAGTTGGTCAGATAATGCTGCAGTTATACTCGACAGTATCCTCCACACAGGAGTAAAGCAAAGTGGGCAAAGCCAGATGTCTACAATAGAGAAAATGGAAAGGACTTAAACCCATTGATGAGCTATAGCTGATATTGTAGGAAAAGATGGCGGTTAACAGGAGGGTACTCCATTCAGAGGGTAGATCCTTTACCAGCTTACAAAGAATGTTTACCAATGTCCCATTGACCTGGTCCACCATTCCATTAGATTCAGGGTGTTAGTTTGTAGTCTTGACCCCGCGGGTTGCCAATAGTTCGTTCAACTTGGGCAGGATATGCAATTTGAAATTGGTTCCATTGTCCATGAGGATAAACTGCGGACAGCCATGTCACTGTATAATAAACTTCATGATAAACTTGTGGTGTTGACAGCCACCAAATTATTGGTCGCTCTTGCTTCACCCATTTCGTCAGATGATCAATGAGTGATATAATATAAATATAGCAGTTTGCACCAGTTGACAGAGGCCCCACCACATCAAGAGAAACAGTATGCAATCATAATGAGGCTTAACCTTCTGGTAGGTGATTTTCTTGTGAAAAGTTTTCTCCACTTGTCACTGGTGGCAAAAAGCAACTGTCTCAAGAACATTGTAGAGCATGCTCTCCCAAGTGTAACAGGGTTCAAGAACTCTGGAGTTTTCCAAAACCCTCCATAACCAACCGCCCTATGTGCATCCAAGATAATTGCTGGCCTGGAGGAGGGTTCCAAGAAGCTCAGTGTCAATTCTTCAATATGATTATATAATTCTTTATTACTCAAGAAGGCATTCTGTCTAAGACCATCTAGCTTTGATCATCTGTGGTGGCTCATCATAATTATTTGCCACAATCATCTTCTCATACATGATATCAGCCAAATCTGTCATAATGGCAACCGTTAGTAATCGCAAAATATAGTCTGCTTCTGATGTTTTGCCCCATGCTGTTGTACTATTTTAGTTATAAACTTGATGCTTTAATGCCCATCACGTGAGCTTTCTCCTGGTTACCAAAAATACTGCAGCCAATGCAAGAAGGCATGATTGTTTACCACCTTGAATTTCACCCTGTGAAGGTATACCCAAACTGTTTATAAACATATATCAACACCAAGCACTCTTTCTCAGTCACAGTGTAATTACTTTAATAACAATTCAGGCTTTGGCTGCAAAACGCAATGAGGTGCTCCATACCTTTAACATATCTTTGCAATAGCACAGCTCCTACAGTGGAAGAGGAAGCATCTGTTTCTACACTAAATTCCTTATTAAAATTAGGGTATTGCAAAACAGGTGCACTAGCCAACACGGTCTGCAGGACCTCAAATGCATTCTGACATCGTTCTGCCCAGTTCAAGGTAGCTTTCTTCTTTTACAACTTAAAGAGTTGTGCCCCAATACAGATGAATATGGGAATGAACTTCTGATAGTAACCAACCATCCCCCAAAACATCTGGATATCTCGCTTATTGCCTAACCAAGCGATCTTATATATGGCATTAACCTTTTCCAGCTGCGGTTTAAGCCCTTTTGATTCCATTATGAATACAAGGTATATCAAATTGCTCCTTAAAAATTGCATTTCCGAGGCTTGATCTTGATGTTAGCATCAGCAAGTCGGTGGAACACTTGTTATAAGTGGTCAAAATACTCTGTGAACATCTGTGAGAATATGATATCATCGAGGTAGAATAGAACGCAGGACAGCTTCAGGTCACCCAAGGTCGTATCCATAGCACACTGAAATGTAGCTGTGGCGTTTTACAAAACCTGTGGCATATGTGTAGGCTCAAACAACCCCTGTGAAATGATTATAGCGCATTTATCATGTTCCACCACTGGCAACTCAATCTTCCAATACCCTAACATCAAGTCCTTGGCAGAGAAGTTGTTAGCGCATCTTAATCAATCTAAAGCATCGTCAATCCATGGGAGAGGATAAAAATCCTTTTTAAGGACGCTATTAAGCTTCTGATAGTCAAAGAAAACCTGATTTGTGCCATCATATTTTCTTAACAATTAGCATTAGTGATGACTAAGGACTCTTGGATGGCTCTAAAATCCCCTGCGCAATCAGTTATTTCTACCTGATCAGAGACTACTTCCTTTGAAGGCATTGAGTTCCAGATGGGCCATGACCAAATTTGAGGGTGGTCTTCTATGTCTACCCAGTGCACCACCTTGCGTGCGCATCCCAAATCATGGTCATTGGTAGCATATATCTCTTTATTTTTTAACAAGGTCATTGCCCTATCTTTCTGTTCCTCTGACAGCCCAGTCAGAGCTTCCCGTGGAACCACTGTCATTACACCAAATGAGGTTTTTGAAGGTAGGCAAGGTCCTCCCAGACCCAAAAATCATGAATATGGCGGACTTTATTAATAATAGTTAATTTTCTTAAGATACTATTTGTATCCTTTGGACTAACAAGGACTCCTTCTTTAGGTTTTTTAGCAATACCTTCACTTCCCCATGTCCTAGTGACAGTAGCCCTGGAGTCACATGTGTTTTGAGCTGCGATTGCTGGTAAGGCTCCACAATTTCCCCATATAGCCCTTCAGGGATGTCTATTTTGAGCTCTGTCCCTATTATGACCTGATGCCCAGAAGGTATGCTTAAAGCGCTTGGCCCATAGCAAAATACCGTTGTACTCATAGATCTGGTTAGGTAGAGCTTTGGCCCTATTCTTCATCTACCAATATTGAACAGGAATTACCCCATTGCTATACAACAGATTAAATTGACTAGAGCGGATGAAATCTTCTGGGACTCCTCTGGAGCTAAAGTAATAGGGGATCTGTCGTCTTAGGATACTGATGTTTTATCCGCCATATTGGCCATAAGCCCAAATCGCCGCATGAACGCAGCACCAATCAACACGTCATAGTAAGTATTAGGCAAAACTACAGCTGGAGCGGATGCACCAACCGATCTAAACTTTAAAGCAACATTCTGTATGCACCCTTAGACACAGTGATATATGATCCATGGTCCCATACAATACTCTGTGTTCCATATCTGGTTTCAGTGGAAACTTACCCACATGTTTGGCGGAGATAATATGAACTGGGGCACCAGTACATATAATTGCCTGGATTTTTGTGTTCTGAACAAAATATCACAGTTGTAAACTCTAATAAGAGGAACCGTTGGTGTTTATTACATGAACATCCAATGGGTTTTTTATCCATAAATGTGATAATGCCAGTGCAACATGAGGATACTCCTGGGAAATTCTCTCTATTGGAATCATTACATTCACCCTTCTAGAGTTGCACCATTTGTTGAAGCTCTGCCTTTGACTGTACCATTATTCCCAAGGATTTTCCAGGCATATGGTTTTTGCACAACTCAGAGGAGCTCTGAGTCTGTATTATTGAAGTCTCTCCCTCAGTTTAAGTCCAATATATCATAGAGGATCTGTTAATTTAATATAATTAGCATGGTGTGCACCAGGAACAACACTAAGTTATTCTGCGGGAATCAACAAAACAAATTAGTTTGAATAAAAGGAAGCAGAGCATCCCATCTCTACTCTGCTCGACATTTTCCCTGTTTGTTTGAGGCAACTGGTACTGCATGGACATTCATTTTGTCTGGACAGCTAGCCGCATAATGTCCTCTTTGGACACATGTGTTACAAGCACTTGTATATGGCACTTGTATCTGTATCAAACCCACAAGTCTGGGTCAGAAATTAAAGGATGTATTGTAATTTAACCAAGATCAGGCTGGTTGGGGAGAAATGGGGATATTAAGGACTCTCTAAACTATTAAGTGGATAAGATTAACTTAGGGATTGGAACATATTTTTTGGCATCCATGATGGGGGCTCAGTAGCAATCGCAGGGGCTTTTCTTTCCACATTGGGGAGCACTAAAAGTGAAGGATAGATGGCGTAAACAACTGATTATTTTTAATAGCTCTGCGTCATTTTGAATAATGTGGGTCATAGCATTATACAGTTCTCAATTTGGAATAACATCCACCTTCATTTCTATGCCCACCTCCTCGTTAGATAAGATATTTGCTCCTAACAACACATGAGCACAGCCATGAACTGCTTTCTGAACACCACCAAGGACTCATTCTTTTAAAAAGTAGATGTCAAAAACTCTGCTTTCGCTGCGCCAATTTTGCCATACACCTGGAAAGCTGGATCAGGTTTCCTTCACCTCTTGATACTTTATAGTACCACTCTTAAGGTAACATGCTACCTGGTTGGCACTCTCAACATCCAGAGCGGATAACAACAGTTTAACTTTCTGCCAATTGGAAGCCCCTTCTAACGCAAATACAAAAGTCTTAAAGAATCCAAGTATGATTCTGTCACAGTTAAATGGGGCAGCTTGTCAATGCAAACCCCTCCCTTTCCAGCACTACCAATACATCTACGCTCAGCGCAGTATAGCCGCTCTGCAGTGTCATCCAAGCGGTCGGAAAGTTGGCTAACTTGGCAACCCACCAGGTGTAGTTGTTGGATTGCCTTGTCAAGTAGATCCGTTATACCCTTATTATCTTGGAAAAGCATTTTTTGAGCCTGGTTTTGTGTATAAAAGGCAAGTTTCAGTTCGGCGTATTGAGATAACTCAATAAGCTGGGGTTCTACCCCGTTAAGTGAGACTAGTTGAGCCAGTACTTGGCAGATATGAAACTTTTTAATGTAAATCAATGGGCCCCCTGTAGTGAGCACCACTGCTAATTTTTGGTGATATTGGTTGAATCCGCCAATATGATTACATAGGGTAAAACCCACTGAGCAATGGACGAGCAATATGATGATTTCTAATCCTTAATAAATTCCAATAAGATAATAAATAAGGATCAATTTCCCCACTGGAACCCATTCATTTAATATATATAATAACAGACTACTTCCACTAAAAATTTTCTCTTTTTTTCTTCTCTTTCAAAAGACCCATTTCTCATTCTCACACTCAACTCTTAATCCTTGGTGTTGGACATTTGCCCTCTCAGCTGCAGAGGAAGAATATTTTGTGTCAAAGCTAGCCTAAGTGGGAAAATGTTAGCCATTTAGAGGTTTATGATAAACTGAAATTTGATTAAATATAAAATAACAATGATTATAAGGTATATCAGCCAAAAGACCCTGGCCAATTCTCAGTGGAACCCTGTTAATTGGGGTAACAATATTTCGAAACCTGCACGGGCAATTAACATAAAATCTAGCAGTTGGATTACTCTGACCATGCAACGGACTGTGGGGTGACCATCAGAAGGCACGTCCCCAATCACAATCAGGTCCTTCCAAGAACCTACGCAGGGACCACCCCCTTTTATAGGTGTGGGGAGGTCTTAAAGGTGAAAGGATTTTATCAAGCAGTGATTGGTTAAAATTCATCAAAACATTACCACATGGGTACATTCTGCCCCAAAACCTCAACTAACATTTTTCCAAAAAGTTACTCACATTTCCCAAGATTTGATAGAAGCATAAACCAAATTTCCTAATTTGTAAGCATTTAAGCTATTTTGAACCTATCCTTTAATTCCCACCAGCACTTGAAACAGCTTAAATACTGTTCAGCCAGATATCAAAAAGGGTCGTTTTTCCTCTTATCGCACTCTTAATAAAATTTATAAAAACCCAGTTTTATTAGAGTTTTATGTTTAATTTAAATCATTTACAACCTTTTGTGGAAAACAGCAGGTGATAAGCACCAGCGAGCAAGGATTGGCTGGTTTCCTACACTTGGTATACCTAATCAGTTTTAACCCTTCCGCTTAGTAAATCCCTTTTTTCTACAGCATTAGGTGTTTTGTTCTATCATTGAGGTTATGTTGGATTTACCTCAATTTGTGGAACTAAAATACTTTGATCAATTCGCCTCGCATCTTCATAGTCTTCTGCTTGATCTTGAGACTCACCTTGACTCATAAATTATTATCTGCTGGACATATGGCATATTGTCCAGACATATCTATTTTTCATCGACATTCTGGCCTAGGATAGCCCTGACTGTGACATTGTTTGCATTTCTGAACAACAAGAAGGGTTAAGTAAAAATGTAGGTGGACTAAGATGGGTTTAGTAAAAATAGTGGTCCTCAATACTTTAAAACTAAACTTTTCAGGCCTCAACTCAAAGGGAACGTTCTTCTGCAGGAGATAAAATAGAGGCTCAGCTAGGCAGCAAACTGAGGGATAATCTGACAACAATAACCCACCATGCCAGTAATACTTAAATATCCCCTTTAGCTCTAGGGGCACAACTTCGTTTCTATAGCATCGACTTTGTCCAGTATGGGTTGGATGGCATATCTTGAAACTTTGTGTCCCAGAAACTATCTTTCTGACTGGAAAAAAAGAGCACTATGAAGGTTCAATTTTTATGAATCCTTGCAAAGCTGATTTAAAACTTCCCTAAGATACCCAACGTGCCCATAAATTGTTCTTGTGAAGACAATGATGTTGTCTAAGTAGACGAGGACACATAACAGCTTCAATTCACCAAGGATCCCATCCATAGCACGTTGGATAGTGGCCAGCGCATTACAGAGGCCTTGGGGAATCCTCTCAGGCTCAATTTATCCTTTGTTATTTATTTATATGCAATTGGATCAATACTCAGGGGTGAGCTCCACTTGCTAATATCCACTGGTAAGATCGATTGTTGAAAAGTACTGTAATCTGGAAAGCAGATAGAGGAAGTTATCAATTTGGGGCAAAGATAACTGTCCTTCTTGGTGATGAAATTGAGCCATCAATAGTCCATCACCACCTATTAGCTGCCATCCTTCTGAACTAGATGGAGAGGAGAGGCCAACAGCTGCGTAAAGGCACTAGGAGTCCATCTTCAAGTAGCTTTTTGAGCTCCACCGCTACCTGGGCTTCTTTAACCTTTCTCTTTTGGTAAGGTTGGGAATGGAATGGGAGCGCCCCCAGTCCTCACATGATGTAGGATTCCATTCTTTATCCTAAAGTCATAGTTCAAGACCGAAAATAAATTTAATATCTCTTAAAAAAATTCTTGAACTTGGCGCTGTTGGTTAGTGAGATCTTATTTCAAATACTGGTGTCAACCAGGAGCCAATGATGGAGATATTTCCAACATAAAGTACCTTAGGCTCCCAAAACTATAGACGTTGTCACCAGAATCTGATGGTAGGAGGCGGACATAGGCGGCGATACTGTTTGGGCCCACTACCTTGGGTTTGTCAGTAAGTTTAGCCAACAACCCTGATAAAGCTTCAGCATATCTGGATCTAGAATCCCGAGCAAGTTAGCACCTCCTTGGTGGACAGGTTATCTAGGCCTCATATTTCCAGCAGTTATCCATAGGGGATGTTAAAATGGACCCAGGTGCTGACAATGACCTGTGACAATAAAGTCTAGTGTCCGCCCTAGGTAAATAGACCAGCATGCCTCCTTGTCCATCAACAGAAGAAGGGCAATCGGACCTGAGAGCCCTTACATGATAGTTGAGGAATTTGATTCAGCCCTCACTCTCCATTAGGCAGGTTTTCCCTTGACCTCCATCTTAGATTCAAGGGAGGTTTCAAAGATCAGGGAGAACTGATTCTTAGTAGGGATAGAAATTCATTATTGATATTGACTACAGTTGAGTAATCTGGAAGGAACTAGGTTATAAGATGTATTCATAGCTAGGGTTATCTAGCAAAATGGCGTGAGTATTTTTAGAGAGCTTTAAAAACAAATAGATAGAAAAGAATAAGCCATTATAGAATAATACATAGCTGGCCAGCCGTGCCATAATACATATAGTGTGGCAAGTCTGGAGCAATTTTGATGCTCTTCATCATATAGGACAATATAATGTTCATAGAAGCCACTGTCAACTATATCAATGACTGGTTTATATAAACTCAAACTGCATTGAAGGTAACCATGATTTTAAACAAGGGGAGCTAGCTATAGAAACATGGGAGAGCCATTTGAAGAGTAAGCAGTATCAATTTATTTTTTATCTACGTATACTGTAACTTTTCCTTTGAGTACAATAGCATCAGAATTGTTAAAGTTTAAGTAAAATTCTCAAGGAGTGGTAGGGATGTCAGCATGGAGCGCCTCGTTCTTCATGCTGATGGCCCTTTTCCAGCCTCCTCAGCAAGTTGATTTCAGAAGGTCTTGGCATTGTGTCTGAAACCGTTGCAGTAGGTGCATTGAGGTCAGGAAATTTTCTTGTCCTTGGAAACATGGACATAAGGACAGTTGGTGGGACCCAAAGAGTAGACCTGGAGTGCAGGGTTAACGCATGAATCTCATTAAACAATTCTTTGATTTCCCAAATGCAGGTAGATCCGTTCTTTTGTCTAATAATATGCATCTGAACTCAGGGTAGGATCTCGTTGTGGAGATGACAGCGGTGATAGCGTCATTCAAGGTGTCAGAAAATCCCTTTTCCAACGAAAGTGGGCTCCTCTAGTGTGCCAGGCAATCAGTATAGAGACTGACTGACCCTTGCAGTTTTGCCTTCATAGGCGTACCAACCCCCTTCAAGTCTATGTCCAACCTATCAACCTAGCAGACCAACGACTTCGCCTTAGCCATGGTCCTCCTTGGAGTGCACCGGTGGTCCTCAGCCCCCTTCCTGGGCAGCCTGACCCCTTGCTACTTCTCCCTCATGACCAGTTGTCAGCTCCTTTTGGGTGTGCCCTGGCAAGGCCATCCCTTATCCTGGGTGGCTATGGCACTCCCGCGCTACACCACCCTCATGGCTGACAGCCATCAGCACCTCATCGTTGGTAGCTGGTTGGACAGATTCCCATTGAGGGTTTCATGTAAAGCTGAGGTATGGGTACTGGCAGCGTTGGCCACTCCAGGAACATCACCTCGCGCATATATTAATGATCTTAAGTCCCATCTTCTCCTATAAAGCAGACTAACTAATAAAAACGAATAAAAGATTGATGAAAGAGAGAACTATATTGTAAAGAAATGACGACTATCTATACCCTAGGCTACTGCGCCTAATCACAACCCATCGGCCATCCAAGCTGGAACTTCAACCAATAGTCAGTCATCCGTATTACTTATTCCCTACCAATCTGCTCATCCCAAACATCGGCTATCATGCTGGCCCATCCCCGGTATGATCTACCAGTCAAATATATATAAGCTTCTACTAAAAACATAATTGAGCATTCTCAGCATAAGTCGCTGGTACTTAGATTTGGGGCAGCAATATTATCATCAGATGGTTGTAACGAACATGTTGGTTTTCCACCATAAAATACAACAATGACCCACTATTTCCAGTCAGCGTCTAACTAGGATTCATCTGAACTCAAATGATTAATAAGTAATTGGTTGACATCCTCAGCATTAATCGCAAATGTCAACTATTGAATAATAATACTATTTGGAATTATCCCCTAAAACTTTAAAAGGGCAAACCCTCTATAATGGAAAGCACCAATTGGTAACCTTCTTATTAATGATAGTATTGAACTAGGAGATTAGCTGGCAATCATGCCCGACTAACTGACCCCCCTAGTCCAGATACTATTGGGAGAAATCCATCTGATTTATTTTTGATTCTAGGTAATATGATTGGTAGTAACAAAGGGTGAGCTTGGTCATATAAACGGCTAGTTAACTCCATGGGGCTCTCCTTTTTATCAGGCGTATACCCATTGATGATTTGTTTTTGTATGAGGAAAGGGTTTGATTGCTACCAAATTCTTGGATCAAGGCCATATGGACCTGTTCCCAGGTGTTGAACTCCTTCAGAAGGGGAGTAATGATCTCACAGGCAGTGCTGTTGAGGCAGGAGTAGATATGCTTCACTTTCTGATGGTTTTGTGGCTTCCTCCATGGAACACTCATATGTGTACAGGAAGGAGGCAAAAATTCCAGGCCAGGTGTGAAACTTTCTTAAGAATAAGTTAAGATTTAGTTACAAGAGGATGGAGGGGGTGTTAAAGCCAAGGATATATGAATTCTCAGAGATCTCAGTTTCTGCATAATCGTGGGTGACCTGCTGACCCAATTATCATCTTAGGCCCTTAAGAGCCTCTCATATATTATCTCAGGCTCGTTGATGGAGAAAATGGAAGCCTTATGCGCGACCTGCTCTTTTAGGGATTGAATTTAAGCGCCCTGAAGGAGAAGCTGGCTCTTGAGGGTGGTCGAACGGGTCTTGAACCCTTGAAAAGTTTGTTTGCGATGAATAATGTGGCTATTGTAAGTTTGGTGAAAGCGCAAAAGTTGTCCATTTCTTCTGATGATGTCTTAATGAAGACCCTAGGTTCGAGGGGACCTCATCTACTCAAGGTTAGCATCCCTGAGCTAAATTCTGAATTTGATCACATAAGGCGGTCAGAGCTGCTAACACATCCTTTTGCCAAGGGTCATCAGGTAACAGTTGGGTCAAACAAATCGTTAAATTTTGACTCAAGACTTGGATATCCAAATCTTAAGTTAAAACGCTTTTTGGGTTCTAAAGCATATGTGGGGCTCAGAGCTGGGCATGCCTCTCCCAAGCTATTCTTTATGCTCTTAAAGCCTAAAGAATAGTGCAGGAGGGGCTCCCCAGAAGGTCAAACTTAAAATGTCAGGACCACGCGATTCTGAAGTCAGTTCAAGATTCTTTGTTTTGCACCCTTGTGTGGGTCTCTCTGGTGGCCTTGGGGCCGCCCTTGCCTTGTCTTAAAAGGTAAACCATGGCTTACCTAGTTTTTGTATATGTAACAATTAAGTTTAATTTTCAGGGCTCTGGTACACCAATAAGACTTGTGTTTTTTCTATGTGTGGTTTGTGGTTCCGTTATACTATCAGGATTAAATTCGTCAACATGTATTATATGTACAAAGATTTAAAGGCCAATTCCATGGTCGAAATCCTTGCTTACCTGTGTCACCTTTTTCACTTTTGAATTTCCCTAGATCCAAGGTTGAGTTGGTGAGTATGATGAGTTGAAACACTTACCTTGAGGAAACCTCATATCGGACAATTGTTTGGAGTCAAATTTTCTGCCACGGCAAGATGGTGTCAGATACTGGTAAGTTTTTGACCGTTACATTATTCTGAACTGCTTGTGCTGGTAGCACGCCACAAGAAACACAGTTTGGCCCAACTTCAGTGGTCGCTTAAGCTTTAGGTTGTCAAGTATCCAGCACCAGGATGCTGGTGTCTGATGGCCACCCTGTACCTGAAGCAATCATTGGTCCAAAAATTCCAGTAAAGCTTCTCCCTCACCAAAATTCTGGTTTGTGTCGAGGGGACCTGGCCTAGCAGGGCCCCTCGCCCCACGGTCATCTCACCCAGTGTTGGATAACCGCCCATCCATGTATTGGGCATATTTTTTCTTGCCAAGTGGACTGTCTCTTACAGTCCAGTTCCAGCTCTGTTTATGTCATGGCCTTTATGGTGGTTACCTCCCACTGGTGACACCCTCTTGTGGGGGGCTCCTTCTTGGCGGGGGTGATGTAATGGTCAGGTCAAACCAATTTTTACATTTTGACTCAAAAATTAGAAAGAAAAATCTCGAATCAAAACGTTTTTTAGGGTTTGCGGCTTATGTAGGGCTCAGCTCTAGGATGTGCCCTTCCCAGCTAATTTAGCTGTTAGGGGCCTAAAGAATAGTATGGGAGGGGCTTTTGAAAGGGCGACCTTAGGTCGGCCACGCGATTCTTACCTCAGTTCATTATTCTTCTTCATTTCCCACTTCACATGGGTCTCTCTGGTGACCTTGGGGCCGCACTTAACTTGTCTTACCTGTATCCCATGGCAAACCTAGTTTTTGTATCTATAACAAAAAAAAGTTTGGTTTTCAGGGCTCAGGTCCACCAAAAATACTTGGGTTTTCTCTATGCGTTGTTTGTGGTTACATTATACTATCTGGGTTAAATTTTTCAGCATGTAATTTTATAAACAAAAAAAGGCTAATTCCATGGTCAAAATCCTTGCTTACCTGTGTAGTCTTTTCTCGCTTTTGAATTTCCCTAAATCCAAGGTTTAATCGGTGAATATGATGAGTTAAAACACTACCTCGACATCGATGAATCCCCCCCCTTGGGTTGGGACCATCTAGTACTAAAAAAAACACTACCTCGAGGGAATTTCATGTCAGACAATTGTTTGGAGTCAAATTGATTTACCACAGCAGGATGGCAGTCAAAAAATGGGACGTTTTTAACTGTTACAGTGTCAATCTCTTGACTACAATGGTGGGCAGCGCTTCTTACAATTTAAGAAGTGTAGACAGAATTCCTGAAGGTGATTTCATCAATTCCTATATGTTATATTCTTACTGATCAAATTATTTTGTGCCTTCAGGATTTGGTTCTGATCACGCTGGTTTGAAAAAACTATTGAACTTCATTCAGGAGAAGAAATTTTGACATGCTTGTTTTCTCATATTTTGACAGTAATGAATTCAAATGTTAAAGAGTTAGAACCCATCGAGATTCCATTCCTTCTAATGAGAGCCCAATTGGCTGAGGTCCTAGTGGTTGTACCTATTGAGGCTTTGTAGAAATCTAGACATCACTTATGTGTAAGGAAAGTGTCTATAGATCTCTAAGCCAGCGTGGTAGTGCACTGGCACAGGGCCAACTCCAGGGAACTAGTCTTTAGTAATTATAGTACTTGAGCCCAGCAGAGGGTGCTTGAAATGTAATAAACTAGATCAAGGTTGTTTATCTGTAAGAGGAAGAACCAAAAAGGGCTTAAAAACAAAGTGGGAGTGAGCCCCAAAATGGGGTTCATATCCAAGCGGTGCTCTGGGTGGGATTGTATAGGCGGAACAGGTTGAAGAAAACTTGGGAATTCCAATGGTGCACGGGCGGAGAGATTTTCAGTTGGTAAAATTAAATGGTTAACATTACACAAGACCTCCTCAAAGAGGTCTGCACATAGGTTCATCCAAGATAACATAAGTATAAAAATAATCTAGTGAAGGGTTTTTTTATAGAATGGAAGCTGATCAATGGGAAAGATTGGTCTTGAGAAAACAGATTTAAGGGAGTTTGGGGAATAATTAATTAATGGAAATGGTGCTAAGCTGAATTTCACCAATAAACGCATACTTCTGGTCACTTTTTGCTAAATTCTCTTGTCACAGAGATTTTACTTCATCAATTCCCCAGGCTTCATATGAAGTAGAGCTTAATTTTTCTCAATCTATCAATGTTAATAAGAACAATTAGCCCCATCCTGATCAATTGATTGAAGCTTTAATCTCACAGTAATTAATTAGCACTGATAGATTATGAACCAAATCAAAACCTATTAAAATCCCATCCTTTCAATAATATTGAATTGGGTCAATTTATAACCTTTTTTTACTTTATTTTATTGCTTTTTAGAGAATCCACTTAAAGTAATTTTGAGTAAACCTGCCCCATAGGAAGTGTAATTTAAAACTTCCATAGTAGTGCTCACTACAGGGGCACTCTGGATTATGCACCGTGAACACATCTGTCACTATTATGGATTCTCAAATTTTACCTAAAGAAGCTCAAGACCACGAGCAAGGCAGTACTTTACAGTGGGTCAATTCATCTAGAACCAAAATCCCAAGAGTACCGTCCACTTTGGAATTCCATGCCAATTTGGAGTTTTATAATCCTAATATCAGCTTTACAGCCAACTTTTAAATCCCTCCTGAGGTTTTATGAAATATTATCAATCAAATGCTTGAGGGAGCCTTGATTACTAAGAAATTCCACACAATCTCGTTCTAATGCTGTAAACTCTATCTTGCGAGAAGTGTTTTAAACCTCCCAAATGCCAGGAATTAGCACAGAGCAATACTTGCATCAGCTAGTACACCCTACCCTATACCATCTACTACCAGTTGTGGGAATGCATCATCAAGGGTTGCTCAATTTACTTGAAGGACTTCAGGCCTTGAATAATTATGTTACCAATTTTTAGTTCTGCCTCTGAATTTAGCAGAGATTATTGAGATGTCATCATAAATAATTAACCTTTTTAAAATGAAGTACATCAACAGCTTATTCAGCTTGACCATGGGATGCCCAGATTTGTTGAATTACAGTTTCCACAACGAGTCTTGGAAATTCAGCAAGAATGGAAAGTGGAATTTTCTTTACTTTCTGAGAAGAGTCAAGCAATGGAAGAAGAAATCAGAAATTGTCTTTCTCAATTGGAGCAATCATACTTGAGTATTCAATCCTGAGTCATTGAAGTAGAAAAATTTTCTGGCGCTATGAGTCCTCCTGGAATTGATGGACACCGTGGTCCACCTAGGGGCATTGGTCCATGTGGACCTCCTGGTGTTAATGGCCCCCAAGTACCCTCTGGTGTTGAAGGGCCTCACAGAACGCCAGGTGTGGATGGGCCTCAGGGGCCCCTGGGCGCTGATGGGTATTCAAGATCCCTTCAACAAGTTGACTCCCTAATGAGCATAATGGACTTATTATGGGACCAATTTTACAAAGCGGCCAAGGAATGTAACTTAACTCCTGAAGGGGAAATGATTGATCCCGCCCTTTCACTTCAGTCTCTCTCTGATGAACTGAGTAATCTGGGTAAATGGGCGATGGACACTGTCATCCTGTTTCAGGCCTACAAATCAAAAGGTGAGATGCTTTAAGCAAAATTGTACATTGGAACTTAAGTATAATGCTCAGCAGGAGCAAATTTATGAACTATCTCGTTGGTTGGATGAAAAATTGGGGCATGTTGAATTGAATTAACAGATTGGCAAAAATAGTACTGAGACTGTCAGCCCCTATCCTCCATTTTCTTTGCAAGTTTCTGATTCCAACTCTTATGTTTCTACTCAATCTGAACATCCTGGGGTACATGTTTTGATGGCCAATGCTCCAATGAGTTTCAAACCATTATTTAAAGATAAGTACTCTTCTGGGGAAGGCAGAATTATCTATTTTTCTCTTACTATATGAGAAAGCTCTGAGTGAGGCCACAGATCACCGGAAAATGAATTACTTGCCTAATTGTCTTAATTTATTGACCAGGATATTATGGTACCCCACTCAATGACTTGCACTACTTGGTCACAGGTCAAAGAGGCGTTAATCAAAGAATTCAGAAGTGAGCAAACCTTATCCTCTCAAAAACAGGCTTTTATGGATATACAGCCCCTCCAGAATGAATCAATCAAAGATTTTGCTCATTGGTTCTATTGGGAAGCTCAAACTTTGATAGCCTGTGGTCAGTTAAATTTGGATGATGCAATTAATGCAGTTATGTCTGATTTTACTTCCATAACTCAGTTACAAGTATACCATATTTAGCATAAAGAAGAATTTTGGTGGTATATTAGACATCAAGGAGGCCTTGTTAGAATTGCCTCCCCAATTTTTGGAGAAACCCTGAGTTTATGATTCTCCAAGGCTACTCGCCCTAGAGCTTACACTGTGCCTGGGAATACTAGAGAAATTCAGTGTAACTACTGTCACCGATATTTCCATACAGAAGACTATTGTTCCAAGAAAGAAGTGGATGAGAAGAAGAAAAGGGATAAAAGTAGTAAGATTCTTTATCCTAATAATGATATGAGTGTGCAACAAGAACATTAAATCCCGTCAAGTATAATAAAGATGAACATTCTTCTTATTCCTTGCACTCATTGTTGGCATTATCCTCTCAGTTTGGAAGCATCATCACCCGCATTGACTTCTGAGTGAATCAAGTCTATGCCAAAGCTATCATTAATATGGGATCTCTGGTGAATGTTGTCTAATCAAAATTTATCAAGTGGATCAAGTTAATGCCCAATATTTCCCATTTTGAAGAATATGGCACTGCGGGACCTCATAGTACTCAGTCAATTGGAGCTTTTTTGTCTTTCCCACTAAAATTGGGAAGCTAGCTTTTACTATCCATGAAATTGTCCTTGATAACTTGAGTTACAACCTACTATTGGGGACTCAATTTTTGTGGAAATTCAATGGAATTAGTTACTTCAACTCATTGCTATCTCTCTTGGGGTATAGAGTTCCCTTACGTTTATCTGAACATGATCATGCATGACGTCAGTTATGTCTGTTGGAGGGGTCTAAAAGGTCTTATTAAATTAATACCATGTTGGCGACCTTCAGGTAAATTACCCCCTACTTCGCGGCAAATATCAAATAGGGGATGCCTATCTTCGCTACCAACAATCTAATTATTCCGCCAAAATTGCAGGTAATTGTTACTACTTCTTTACATTTTTTTATTCCCAAAGGACATTTATTACAGGCCCAGGGCACTTTCAACCCTTCAGTTAAAAAAATCTTGGATGTCCTGGAATATTGAATTATACTTATTCAGGATTATTATCTGTTTTATTGGCAAACCTTGCCAATAAATTGAAGATTTTGGATCAATAGCACCCCATAGATTATGTCAAGTTATTACCCGTATCTCAGGTTTATGATGTTAAACTTTTTGGAAGCCTACAAGACTTTAGGTTGGGAAGTAATCAAGAAATCTTTACTGTAGGGCCTATTCTTGGAAAACACCTTACTATTGATTATGAGAAACAAGTGCTTCAGTTGTTAGAAGAACACTTTGACATTTTTGCTAAGCATATTTACAACTTTGGTAAAATGAAAGGAGTAATGCATTCTGTTGATACTGGTGATCACCTTCCTATTTGTGCCAAGCCCTATCATAAGTCTAAAGTGGAAGAAGCCCAAGTTAATAAAAAAATGCATCAATTATTGAGGCTGGACTATTGATATCCTCCAATAGTCAATTGGGCATCTCCGTTGCTGTTGATTAAGAAGAAGGATGGTTCTCACTGAGTGGTTATAGATTATCATAGACCAAACGCTACTACTCGATGAAACAGTTATCCTTTACCTAGGATCGATGACTCCCTTAGGTTGTTGGCTGGATCAACTTATTTTTTGTCCATGGACTTAGCCAGTGGATACTGGAAAATTGAGTTATCTCTGGCTGACAGAGCTAAGTGTGCCCTCATATCCAGTAAAGGTTTATTTGAACCAACTCAGATGCTTCAAGGATTGAGCAACGCCCCAGCCACTTTCCAAAGGGCTATGGATGGCATGTTATGAGACCTAAAGCTTACTTGTGTTTTGGTCTATCTTGATGATATTACCATATTTTCCAAAACCTTTACCAAACATTTGAACCATCTAAAAGAAGTTTTCAGGTGAATTTGAAGCTCCCCCTTAAAGCTCAAATCCTCTTAATGTTCATTCTTGCAAAATGAAATGGAGCTTTTAGAACACTAAGTATCGGCAAAAAGAATCTGACCCCTCACAGATAAAGTTCCAGCTATCCATTAAATGACTCCTCCTTCCTCTCTGCGAGATATTTAAGTCTTTCTTATATGGTTGGGTATTATTGGCAATTTATACCCAAATTTGCTGATATAACTGAACCATTATTCCATCTTTACAAAAAGGAGTGCCCTTTGAGTGGAGTTCAGCTCAAGAAAAGTCATTTAATTCTATGTGAACTGCCTTGACTAAGGCACCTGTTCTAATTCATCCCCAATTTGACAAGCCTTTCTTTTTACATACCAATGCAAGTAATGTCGCTATTTAGGCTATCTTATCCCAGTATGATGAGGAGCAGAAGGACCTTCCCTTCGCGTTTTATAGAAAATCTTTGTCCAAAGCTGAACGAAATTATAGTGTAACAGAGCGGGACTGTTTGGTCGTAATTCTATCAATCAAGCATTTCCATCCCTTCTTATATGGTAACCATTCTACTGTTATTACCAAGATTCTTCTTTAAGATGGCTGCAAAATATGAAGGATCCTGATGGAAAAGTGGATCGTTGGGCCTTAAGATTGCAAAATTACAATTTTTCATTGTTCATCGTTCAGGTGCTCAACATCAGAATGCTGATGGTTTAATCATAGTCTGAAGAATTTCTGCCTATTTAAAATCTATAACTAAAGATACTATGATTTAGGAGGGAGCTTGATATAAGAAAGTCAAAGCAAAGGGGTTACCCTTTTTACATCCAAAAGCAAGATTTCAGGCTGTCATGGAAGGACATGAGCAAGTAGGCCAAAGTGAATTAAAGAAAACTCAAGAATGGTTGAAACCCCAATATTATTTAGATAACATAACTAAATTCACCCAGGAGACCCTTGTCTCATATCATATTTGTAAAGGTTATGTAATTACCAACCCTACTTATCAACATCAAGTTATCCCCCTAACTAAAACATTTTAAGTGGTAAGCGTTGATGTGGTAGGTCCTTTTTCTCATGGATTACATGGCCATCAGTATATTATTATGGCTGTTGATCATTTAACTAAATGGGTTAAGGCCATTTCTATTGCCACTCACTTGGCTAAAACTACAGCGCTATTCTTATACCAACACATTATCTCTCAACATGGATGTCCCAAAGTCCTTATGTCGGATAATATGACTAAATTTACCTCACAAATTGTACAGGAACTATCTAAATTATTCAACACTGCCCAATGATTTATTGTTCAATACAATCCCTCCACAAATGGGGCCATCAAACAGTCAATGAAACTCTAGTATCAATCTTAAGAAAGATAGCTTCTACTGATCCATCTCAGTGGAATTTTTATTTAAATAGTGCCTTATTTGCATATTAGATAGGATTTCATCAAGTTATCAAGATGTCGCCTTTCAAGTGACTATATGGGAGAGACCCCTCGATCCCTTCTAGTGTCCAATCTATACTTGAAGAAAGCATACCAGCAAACTCTGATCTAATTTTGAGAAATCTGGCAGATGTGATTGTTCGTCTTTAAGCTCAAGCTATGAAATTGACTAAAGTAACTACTCAAAGAGAGACTTAAAGAGCCAATCAACATAAATCCACCTTACCTGAATACCAAATCAGAGATTAGGTCATGTATTACCACTCTCAGCATGGAAAACAAACTAAAAATAAGGAACCAACTGGTCTGGTCCTTATTGAGTTATATTTCAAAAGGACTAGAGTATTTGATTGTTCATATTGATACTGACATAGTGATCAATCGTATACACCCTAGTTATTTAAAAATTCACCCTCCTCCGCAATTGACTGAGGAAGGAAGTGTTAGGATTTCGCTTAATTCTCTTGTCCCTGGAGATTCTACTCCATCGATTCCCCTGGCTTCATTGGAAGGATAGCTTAATTTATCTCAATATATCAACATTAATAAGAATGATCAGCCTCATCCCTATTAATTGATTGAAGATTTAATCGCATAGCAATTAATTAGCACTGATAGATTACAAACCAAATAAAAACATATATATTCCATCCTTTCAATAACTGAGAATTAGGTCGATTTACAACCTGTTTTTACTGTAATTTATCACTTTTTAGGAAATTCTATTTAAAGTAACTTTGAGAGAAACTTGCCTCAAAGGTAGTGTAATTCAAAACTTCCAGACTTCCATTGGGGAGTAAACTACAATTTATAATTGACCAAACTTAGGTTATCAATTGTAGGAGAGGGTGACCTGAGCTGGAAATTTCGAAAACCAAATAGTTTATAGACGCTGTTCGCTGTGAAACTGAGATGAACTGTTTTTGCTAATCAAAAAGCTAGTTTATTTAAATGCACTCGCTGTTATAAAGGGCCAAGCTTCTTTAACATCCCTAGGACTAACCTGGGTATACCTCACCTTAACCCAGTATTGATTGAAGGTATATTTGAGGTCAGTAAGGCCTGCCAACTTAACCTTCTTGGCCTCCTGATATGCAGCTTTCTCTTTAGTGTTTTTCTTCATTATGTGTCATCTCAAACCATGACATTATCCTCTTATCCTTTTGGGGCTCCACCCCCCTCCAGGGGCTTGTGCCATGAAAAGTTTTTGTGGGCTGGGGCCAACTTCATAACGGCAATGGTATGCTTTGACTGAGGTCCAGCGGCCTGGGGGAAACGCTTGTAGAAAACGTCAATCAGGTATTGGACATGTGCACAGTTGTGTGCTGGTACTCAACTGTTTTATAATGAATCAAACCCTTCCAGGATACCAGGTACTTAAGTCTACTTTTTACTTGGCGGGAGGCTATAATCTCCTCCACTTCCAACTCTGGCGCCCCATCAACAAGATAAGCCTCCAGAGTCTCTGGTGAGTGCCCTCAAACAACGTCAGACTGTTTTCATGGAAAGTTGTAAAGATCCAGAATGGGGTGAGATCCAACTGGTATGAGGTGTGGTCCAACTTTCTTACAACGCGAAGTGCAATCCTCTTTGTCTCAGCTTTTTACATGGCTGCTTGATAGGGAGGTTTTGAGCATCAAGCATCATGAGATCACTTTCTTTGTACGCTAAACCACTTGTATCTTACCATCAGTGTTCACCTTATATACTTGCATTGCCGCCTCCAAACTTGTGAAATCACCCGGGTGTACTTTCTTGATAGTCTTAGCAAAGTCCACCACCATTTCAACTTACTTCCAAAGCTGATCTCCATGTTGAAGACGGGGTTAAACCCATGGTTGACGAAAAATGGGGAACAACTTATAGATGCATGTAACGTGTTGTTATAGCTAAACTAGGTCATAGAAAGGTAAGAAACCAATCTAAATGATCCGCGGCAGTGTATAGCCACAGAAAGTGTTCTAGTAACTGGCCACTTGTTCATTCTACCCATATGATTGGGGGTGATAGGCATTTGAATGGCAGGGGCAAATCTGAAGAGTCTTACACAGCTCTTCCAAAAGACAGAGGTAAACTGGGTCCCAATTCACTAATAATTTCTTAGGGGACCCCATAAAGCGCAAACACATGAGTGATGAAGAGCCTAGCCATCTCAGTCATGTTTATTGTAGTTCTGCAATGAATAAATTAGGCGACCTTTGTAAAACTTTCTACCACTACCATGATGTTATCATAACCATCCAAAACAGGTAATTCCATAATGAAATCCACCAATAGGAAAGTCCAGGGCCCTATAATCTTTTTACTGGTTCCAACAACCCTGATAGTGATTGTCAATTGGGTTTCTTTTGATTGCAGATAAGGCCTTTTAAATACTTGCCCACCTAAGCGGGTAAGCCTTCCAATTGTATGTGCGTCAAATTAGCTCCAAAGTCTTCGCTTTCCCAAGATGACCAACGGTAATTCCGTCATGATGGTCCTGGATGATTTTCCGGCGAAGTGGTCCAGCAGGAACCCATAGGCGCCTCTGAAACCACACCATCTCATCCTTTACGTGATAACCTCTTGTTAGATCCTCCTGATTCAGAGCGCTCTTAGCAAGGACCATATAATTTTCAGCTGAGAACGGCTGAGGAAGTACTACCTTCCTGAACATACCTTATTCCTCCAAATTTTCAAGAGGAGCAAGCGCTGGCCTGTAGGCTGCGGAAGAGCGAAGTTGAGACACAAACTTACCCGGTGGAATCATCAATTGGGTATTATGAACCTCTACCTCTTTTGATCGGGAGCTAATTCAGGATTGCAACTCAAAGCATCCGCCAATCCATTTTCCTTGCCCTTGGTGAACTCATAAGAAATGCAAATTGGGTAAGGTTCTCATGCCAACGGGTCTGCTGTGGAGTTAAGACATGAGGTGCATGGTAGTACAGCAAGGCATGTGATCTGTATGTACGTGGAAAGGTTGGAAGAACCATACAAGTGAGGCCGCCAATAAGTCAACGCCTCAAAACTGCCAATAAATCTTTGTCATAAACGGCGTAGTTTAACTCAGACAGGGACATCTTCCTAGAAAAATATTCCACCAGATGATCTATACCATCTTCACCCATTTGTAATATGGCAGCCACTATGTGAAGTTGGAGCATCAGTAGACACACGCTGAAATTTATTTTATGATCTATATGGCGAAGGATGGACGTGGATAACAGGGTGCACTTTACTGCTTGGAAAGCATCCTCCATAATGGGGGACCAAAGAAGCACTTTTCACCACTTGACTTATATAAGAGCGCCGCCCTCTAACAAAGATTTTGCATGAACTTCTTGAGTAATGTACACGTCCCCAAAAAACACCTTATTTACTGACTGAAGTTGTGTGGGCCACTCACTAATCGCCTTATTTTTTGTCTGAAGTTTATTATGTGTACTTGGTCAAACATGACTTTTTCCAGAAAGGTGACTTGGGACTTGAAGAATTTACACTTGCTGATTTCTCAGCGTAAGGATGGCTGCCTTTGACCTCTCCACCACTTACCAAAGGTGTACTACATGGGACTCATGATCAGGGAAAAACATTAGAATATCATCCATGTAGGCAACCACACATACCCTCATCAGGTCCCCCAAAGCCACATCAATATGGCGTTGAAAGATAGCAGTGGCATTCTTAAGCCCTAAGGGCATGACTCAAAACTGGAAAATTGCTTTTCTGGTACGGAATGCAGTTAGCCACTCCTGGCTTTTCTTAATCTAGTTCTGATTGAACACATTTAGGCAATCCAGTTTGGAGAGGAATTTCACCTTCTCCATATAGCGTGCAATCTGTGTATTCAAGGAATGGGATGGAGGCCTTGTACAGTAACACTGATTAGGTTACCATAGTCTATACAAGGGCGTAGAGATCATCGGCTTTCTCCATGAAGAGAAGTGGGGAGCATACTGGGGAGGTACGCTATGAATTGCGCCTTTTTCTATATGCTTTATAATCCACACATCTAATGCTGCTTCCTCCCGTATGGTCAAAGGGTTATCAGGGAAGATATACACACCAGATCAACATTGAGCTTGAATTTGCAATTAAACTCTATGAGCAAGTAGTTCATTGGCTGAAGCTACAACAAACAAAGATTCCAGATCCTCCAAACAGGAAGGTAAATGTACCTCCAGTGAGGGCTTCAACATTGGAGTGAGACTGAGAGTGTGGATAGTAGGCCAGTAGGTACAATTTTCCTAAAAATTATCCTCAGACCATGAAAAAATTAATTTACAAATTTTTCTTAATGTCAAGGATAGGGTGTTGTATCTTAAGTTGTTCCTGACATCAAACTTTCGCAACCATTCCACTCCCAATATATAGGGGTACAAAAAGGTTTTTGATAGCTTGATTACGGTCCATAAAAGATACTTTCTCAATTGATAATCCCCTTACCCTAGTACCTTCAGGGTGGAAATACCTTAAGAAGCCCCTCCCATAACAATACCACATGGCAAGTAATTAAGCTCAAGGTAGTTGGCTAGGTCTTGGTCAACGAAATTCTCAGAGGTCTCAGTATCCACCAAAATAGTAATGCAAATCTTACATGAAGGGGATGTTAGGGTAGCAATTAACAAGAAATAGCCCAAACGATCCAAATTTAATGCAGAGAACGCTAAGACTTCACCACCAAACTCTTCTTCAGGGTTGCACATACCCCCAGGGTACATCTTTGCATCATAAAATGGAGAGGGTTAGCTGACCACTTTTACTACTGAGGCCACATATCTTACATAGTTTAAGCAACTGTTAAACGTTTTTATAATTTAATTGTAACACTTTCTTCACCTCCTGGGTTCCAGGGATCATGGTTGTGGTCAAGCGTGGGTTCTTTGGAGTGATTTGATACACTGAAATGGGATCAACATCTAAGACATATAGGTAGAGATATGGCTTGGTAGTATTAAGAATAACGTCATTATAAAATGCATTTTTGGTTGAACATAACCCTATTCCCATTTTGGCAATGGGTTGTCTGACGTTATCCAGGGAATGTTTTGCCATGCCCATTGTCAAGGATCTCATCTGTACCATCTGAATGCGGTGCCAAAGTAAAACCAAATTATTTGAGTTGGATTTATTAATTTCAGTTGAAAATCAGGGAATCACAACTTTGGATTGCAAAATGTCTGTATCTACCAGGTATGAGCAAGAAGGGTGGGTACTGTTGTAAATTTTATGACTGGACGATAAGCCTGAGGTCATCATGGTGAAAATAATGGAATCCATTGGAATCGAACTGGTAATGGTAATTTAAGCGCTTTGGAATAAGGTGATGTCAACATTTGATGAATACAAGTGAAATCGCCTACAATTAGGGCGATAGCAAATTAGAAAATAACCAGTCGGAATGAGAGGAACAGTGGAATTGAATAGTCCAAAGCTGTGCATGATATCGTCCAAGCCACTGTAATATAAGCAAGATGGGCGATTAAGAGGAAGGTTGTTGTTAAGTGAGTTAAAAAAAGTGGAATATAGAAGAATCCACGTTATTAAGTATATCTAATAAAAGAGGTTATGGGAGCAAGTGCTCCATATTTATTTTAAAGTTTATACTGTTGTTTTGCGGACAATGATCATCATATCATTGGTTCCAATTCCTCAGTGGGTCAAACCCTGTGCAAATTCCGCCACCGTATCTATTGATACCGCCAATTTTATAACAGGTACATTCCAGTCAAAGGTAGCAAATTAATGACAAGTGGCTCCAACCTTCAGGAAAAAGGGTAAAAATTGATGAGCCTTATTGAAGCCATGGCCAACAACTGGCGCAAACCATTTGCACTTTGTGAAAGTCCCACAAAGAAAAGTTTGTACATTAGAATAAAGTTGTTGGTCAATTAATGCAAGGAGAGTGTATATAGCTCTCCTGTTCCCAGCGTGGTAGTTCATGGTGCACAGAGCCAACGCCTGGGAACTAGTTGTTAGTAAGAAAGTTACTAAAGCCCATAAGAAGGTGCTTGAGCTGTAATAAACTAGTTCAAGGGTGGTTATCGATAAGGGGAAGAACCAAAAAGGAATAAACAACAAGGTTGGAGTGAACCCCAAAGTGGGGTTCATACCTAAGCGGTGCTCTGTTTGGGATTGTATAGGCGCCACCGGCTGGAGGGAACTTGGGCGTCCCAAAAGTACATGGGCGGAGAGATTTACAGTTAATAAAATAAATGGTTAATGTTGCATGTGACCTCCCAAAGAGGTCTGCACACAGGCTCATCAAAGATAACACATATATAAAATATACTAGCAAAAGGTTTTTATTTATAGGGAAGTTGACCAACGAGAGAGATTGGCCTTGAGAAAATGGATTTAAGGTAATTTTTGGGGAACAACTACTCAATGGAAGTGATGCTAAGACAAGGTGCAACAATAAGTACACACTTCCATTGGTCATAAAACTATACAAGGTAGTTGACTGAACTTGGGTTATCAACTGTAGGAGCGGCTGATCCAAGCTGAGAATTTAAAAAACTGAACGGGCTTTGAGACCCCATTCTCTGAGAAATCAAAGCAAACTGTTTTTGTTAATAAAAAAGCTTGTTCGTTTTAATGCACCTTCTGTTATACTGGGCCAAACTTCTCTAACTTCCCTAGGACCAACTTTGGCATACCTCGCCTTACCCAGCGTTTATCCAAGGTATGTTTGTGGTCAGGGAGGCTGCCAACTTCACCTTCTTTGCCTCCTGACATACAGCTTTGTCATTAGTGTTTCTCCCCATTATGATGTCATTCTCAAGACATGACATTATGCAAAGTACTTTAGAATTTATTTATGTCAAGAGGACAAACTGGATGTCCTTGCAATAACTTTTACTAAAATGCTTATTTAAATAAGTACTTATAGAGATATAATAGTGAATAAGCTAAAAGCCTGAGCTATTGTAGACAGTAGAGCACCTATTAATATCGTGTCCACTCAAACTGAGGAAAAATTTGGTGCGAGCTCTAGCCTAGATATTCAGAAATCTATTGTACTTCAGCCCAAAAACCACAACTTTCAGAAGGAGCATACTGCGCATTTCAGTGATTGGTTTGACGAATCATATGGATTATGTCATTTAAATTGTCCCACCATATATTTTTCTACTAAATAGATAGCAAATATGATCCGTTTATAGTAAGCAGTTCTCCTCTGCCCATTTTTTTAATTAATAGCCCAACGCATTGATTTACAAGTAATAAAATCCCTAAATCCCATCAGTGCAACTCACATTCCTTTTATTTTTGGACACTAACGCCGTGGCCTTGATTGTCATATACCTCCTGAAATACTTAATTTTATTATTCTATGTTAACCCATGATGGCATAAGATCATTGGTAATAAGGTCCTTAGATTTATTATGTCTATCCGCCAGTTATAAATTTACATCTGGTGTATTACACTCTTTTGTTAATGACTTAAGACTTATTTATTCGCCTTATGAATCATATATGGATATCACACTTTTAGTCTACCATTTTAGGAGTACTTCTTAGTAACCATGGGAAACACCAATGAAAATTCTGGTAGAGAGAGCTTATCTGAATATTACTACCAACATTAAGGGCATATTTTTCCTGAAGAAGCTGTGAGAGACTATCTGTAGGATTACTTGAGCGATCCTGGGAGTAACTGGTAGTATCAGATACTACAATATGCTCACTTATAGTAATAATTATAAACCTCATTGCTCTAAATACAGTATTTTTTGTTATGTTTTGGTCAAGCTTACTTTTCTTAAAAAGTCCTTTTGTTTTTATGTATATCAAACTGCGCTCTTGAAATACGACGCCTCAGCGCCAATTTCAACACTATATGCTCTTTACTAGGACCAATCCTTATTGCTCTGTGAGCTTTGTTATAAAAAGGTTCTGATCACCATTTGAGGATTACCTCTTGATGTTGGTAATGCTAAAATCTGACTTTTAGGTGTCTAGCTATGAGGCCCTGTTAAATTGCTCTTATAAAATTTGTCAATTAAAAGCAGAATTGAAAGCTCACGTTGGCCTACTTTCAGGTACTATATTATGGCACTATAATCACGTTAAATATTTAGTAGAGGATATGAAAGTCCATTAATGACGCCTTGACGGCCTTGATACCAATTTGTACCAGGCGCTTGGCTTCTTATGTATGAACCTTAAAACTCAGGGACACAATCTACATTCTAGTAAGTGAGAAAAGAGCTTTAAAAGCAGACTTGATGACCGTTACCCAAATGATTGGCAATTTGGAAAGCACGTTGTAGTTGGAACGCTGCTGTTTTCTTGATGAACTAGATTTAAGTTGAAGATTAGTCAGGAGCATTTCAAGTAACCAGGATCAATTGGCTTTGGGTGCCCATTTGAAAGATAATTATAGTGAGAGCAACATGGTGTAAGTTACATATGATCCGCCTACAGTAGTTCCCACCATTCTGACCATTAGTGCTTCATCACTTCATGAAGATAAATCAGCTGGACAACATGTTACTCCTCTCTTGTAATTTAGCCTAGGAAATCAGATAGGGGCACTGCAGTCCACTTGGCCCTTCAGCCATGAGAACCAATTTATGGTTAGCCCTGTTAGTTTACCAAAGTAAAAAAAGAAGTCAAATGTGCACAGGTATTTTGATTCATTTCTAGTTAGTATGGGTGGAGCATATGAGACCGCTAAGTTGGAAACAGTAATGAACTCATTAGACTCTGAAAGTCAGGATTTAATTATCCCAAAATATAGAAGGCTGGCATGTCTTACCTTAACGCTAGGGATCTTCTTATCAGTTAAGCAGAACTGAAAGGATATCCACTTAAAAGTTGGAACTCCTTTATAATTTAAAATATAACCCTATTAGAGTGTTTGCTGAACGTTTATTTGGAGGCTTTGACGCTGTATGGCCAATTTATAAATGATTTTGACGCCTGATCGTTCTTTGCCATGCCTGTGAGCTCTACAAAGAGTTTAAAATATCAAGATACAATTACTGAACTAGAAGCATAATATCACCCAGATGGCTAGTTATATCCATTAATGCACCATAACTTTTGAGGCATTTACATAGTCCGCAGTAACCTTGTGACCCACCATCCCAGGTCATATCCCAGAGCAAGAACTAGCTCATCCTTTTAGCTGAGAGTTTTATCAGCTTGATCTTGATCAGATCACTTGTTATTATTGTAAAAACATTGGTATTTTACAAATTA